>CABFOW010002020.1:95100-118034 GCA_902141385.1 Timema californicum | reverse complement strand
TCTCCTAGCAACATCCCTTCCTTCACCTTCTAACAACTCCCAAGCCACAATAACACACAGCCAATATATTCTCCTAGCAACAACCATTCCTTCACCTTCTAACAACTCCCAAACCACAATAACACACAGCCAGTAACTCTTCTCCTCCTAACAACATCCCTGCCTTAATCTCATAGCTACTCCCAGGTCACAATCAAGAACCAGTTTATATCCTCTTCATAGAAACATACCCGTCCTACCTTCTTTCTAGCGACCCCAAAATACAAAATCTACCATCTTTGAGCGAATCCTAAGAAAGCATTTATAAATTCGTGCACTTCATCTATTGACTATACGCAAAGGAGATATCAGGATTTTTTTAAAAATATTACTCTCTTGGAGCTAGTTAAAGTTTTTAAAAACATAACTCGGATTGTAAGTGTTATTTATTTTATTAGTATTCAATTAGATATTAGCCTATGCATGAAGAATCATATAAAATTTATTTTATATATTTGTTGTTGAAAGGGAATGAATCGCAGCCCTCTAGGTACGACTCTGTGAAGAAATCTTAAACTGAGAGCTCAGTGGTCAATCCACACCTTTAATGAAAAGAGCTACATGGTATATAAAATACATTACAAAGCTTATATCTCAACAAGGTTTTAATTGTTTTTTTAGCTATTTAAATTATAGGCAATAAAATACATGAATGTGTTTGTTTTATTTAGAACAGAATCGCTAATACATAACGTAAATATAGTGAATAAATAGTTTTTTTAAATATTTTCTAAGACAGTATTTCTCCCAATATTACATGAAGTAATATTTATATCACTATTTTAAGTAATTTAAAAATGAGTTTGCTGATCCCAAAGCGGTTGTTTGAAAACCAGAAATAATTTAAAAAAAGTTATCTCTGTTTCTTTTTACGCTAAGCGACTTCATAAAATAGGGGTGGTGTTGAAAAAGTTAGATTATAGAAAACACACAAGAATTAGCGTAGAGATAGGTGGTAAAACTACAAGGAAAATTATATTTAGTGAACACATACCGAATTTGAGCCGGGATTATAGACCATTCGAACATCCAGTAATGCTACACAAACACTAAGATGCATCTAAAACGCTCATAAACGTTTGAACTCTTCAATTAAAATAGTTGTGACTTTTAACATCTGGTTTTAGGATCTCTAATTTATATTTTGTATATTTTTTTAAAATTATATTTTCAAAGACAGTGTATACTAAAACATACCACAGACACGTCAAGCGGTGAATCCTGGTACTAAATAAACTTTAGCAGTACAGGTTTGGTGTGTACGTGCCGTTACAAACCGATAAAATAAAATGTCGAAACTGGAAATGTTGAGTCACTGCCCGCGTGGCTAATAGTGAATTAAATAAACTGTTGCCAGTTACAGTGGCCATCTTTGTCTAACACGGGCATGCCCAATATTTCCTTCACTGAGGGCCACATAAGCCATTGGGGAATAGGTCAGGGGCTATACATGAGATTTATATTACCTAATCTTGTGAATGTGGGGAATGCCAGGCCTCCACCGTGGTTCGGATTCCACGTTAAGCTGTAGGTCCTTCATTTCATCTCACAATCACCCTACCATTACACATTAGTGTAAGTGCGTATAACCTGAACGGGTAGTAAGACGTGGTGCTAATAATAATAATAATAATAATAATAATAATAATAATATATTACCTAGTAAGCAGTGGCGGCTTGTGTATAGGCACTGCGGAACCGCAGCACCCCCTCTTTCCACATTATATTATCGATAGCATTTAATATAATGAGTCTTTTTTTAAATTCTTTAATATTTTTGTAGTACAATATATATTCCTTAAGCTTAATGTCAGTACTTCAGTAGGCATCCCCCAGTTAATGAAAAATATACAAAAATCTGTGCATGGAACTGTGCACTTCACAGTGCCAGTGATGTGGTGTTTAACTGTTGTGCGCATGCGCATATAGGAGTGGGGTGGGGAGGAAGACAGGACTGCCAGGTAGAGAAAGCACTGTTGCTCTCGCAGTGCCGGCTATGGCGTGATAGTGGAAGGATTGTTTTTCACTCAGCGTGTGTTGTGCTTAAAAACCGTATACCACATTCTTGAATGTGATAGAGTGTAGAAGAGTGTTGAATTAGATTATTATTTTGCTTCCAGCTATTCTATTTGATTCATTTTTTCGTGTTTTTTTTTAATTTAACAGAAAGACTAAATGCGCTTGCAGTACTTTAAATGGAGAAAAATGTCCTCAATTGTCATCCAGAGATCAAGGAGAAAATTATGGAACTTTTTGCGCAAATTAAAACGAGAATAATGGATTTCATTTTTAAATGAATAGATCAAGCTTGAACTGTAACAATTTATGTTAAAATAAGTAAAAAAGTGTTTTTTGTTAAGATTTTATCAATTTTCTGAATAAATTTTCTTTTTTATACATGTTTTTTTCCTTTTACACAATTTTAAAACAAAGGCTAAACATTTTCTGGAGCAGTACCTCTACTAGTTTTAGCTACGAGCCGCCACTGTTAATAAGTGTAAAATCCAAACGGTTAGTAAGACACGTAGAGTATATATATGCAGAAATAAACAATAGATTAGGCTCTTCTAGCTGACGTAAATACTTACTTCTATGAATTTACAGAATCGTATATATAATTTCGCTTGTGTCATAGATGGATAGATGTAGGTGCGTGTTTGTGTATATGCATGTACTACATTTAGACATTAGGTATCATATATATATAGATACATATATGATACCTAATGTCTAAATGTAGTACATACATATACACAAACACACACCTACATCTATCCATCTATTACACAAGCGAAATTATAATTACATACGATTCTGTAAATTCATNGTATCATATATATATAGATACATATATGATACCTAATGTCTAAATGTAGTACATACATATACACAAACACACACCTACATCTATCCATCTATTACACAAGCGAAATTATAATTACATACGATTCTGTAAATTCATAGAAGTATTTACGTCAGCTATAAGAGCCGAATCTATTGTTTATTTCTGCAATGTAAAGTATTTCAATTTGAGTTGGTGGGCTACACACTACGTACTCGGCGACCACGGGTTTGACATGCTGGCTATAAAGTGTCACGCTCACACTTAAGATGACAAAGAGATCAGAAATTAGAGCATTTGGGCACAATGCGAACGGGTAACAAGACGTGGTGTTAAAAATACAAAAGCAGTTTCTAATACTGCCAAACTCTCTGCGGCAGGAAATACTAATAAATAGTGATATATGAAACTACAGTGAAGGTAAACTACTCTTGTATATGGTAGAGGTGACCTGGTAGCTTAGGGGTAAGGTGTCAGACTTCTATGCTGGGGGTCCGGGGTTCAATCCTCGGTCCCGGTACACGATTTATCTGATTACCAAACCCTTCCTTCACCTTTGGCAAGACGTGTATTAATCACAATTTGTGAATGTGTGGAATGCCAGGCCTCCACCGTGTTTCGGATCCCACGTTAAACTGTAGGTCCTCCATTTCATCTCACAATGACCCTACCATTACACATTAGCGTAAGTGCGTATAACCCGAACGGGCAGTAATACGTGGTGCTAATAATAATAATAATAATAATAATAATAATGTATATTGTGCCGGTTGAGGCTGACACTTGAATTGATTTCGTTTATTTATTATAATCAAGGGGTGGGGTGGAATTGGAAGAAAATATTTATTTTAATATTATATTAATTAATTCTTATAATAATTATGTCCAGGTCATCACAAAGTAATGTAAATCTAAAAGGAAGTATTTGGGTAAGTTATATATCAACCTTTTGCTGCTAGAGCGAGGGTAAAAGCAGATCAGCGACACCTAGGTTGAAAGTCAGTTAAATGTTGGAGTCCATTCTGATCAGTCATATCACAAGGTCAGTGGTATAATGGGACTTTCAACGTACGGTTGTGTTCTCTTTGTTTGGAGACATTGCAAAGACTGTGCTTCTGAATTATTAAATCAAGATTGTGTTTACGAAACGTTTGATCTTTAATAAATTACCCATATAGTATTATTTCGTAAAAGGATCCATGACAGTGTCATTTAGGGAGGCACACAATATATTACTTAGTGTTCTTTTGGGCTAAGAGTGATTCTTTGGTTGAGTCCTGACGTGTGAGCCCATCACACACGAAAAGAGGAGCCAACTCCTCCCGCCGATGGAAGTTTCAAGGTGGCTGAGGGTTTCCCAGCTGTCCAGTGACGACAGGAAGGCACGGGGTCATCGGTTCCTAAATTTCATTGCTCACTTTACAGGTTTACGTGCGTGGCTACACTCGGAGGACATAGCCATGATGGCTTAGAGGAGCGTGAGAAGGAGTATCTTCAGACATTGGCTGTCGGATCCAATTTGACAGGCTGGTTTTATACTTTGAAATGTCACTGACATATAAGGTTATCACCTGGTGATGTAGATGTGATAGTGATAATAATCGTAATAGTTATTATGAGGTTGTGAAAACAGTATAATCTCTTTACCTAACTCAAGCCTAACTAGCCAGACACTGGTAACCGATGGGGTATTTCCCCGTTAGGGAAAAATACCCATGGTACTAACTGGGAATCAGATCCAGGACCCCTAGGCTGGAAGCCAGGTGCACTGAGCTACAGACCAAGGGGCCGGTTAACTGAACTTTGAATTATAAAGCATATGATAAAATCCTTAAATTTAAATTAAACTTTATTCACTATTAGACTCTCTTCACGTGGCAAATTTAATTTCAATAAAAAAATAATAGAATCAGTGTAACTTTCAAACATTTCGAAACGAAAAAGAAAAGACTGGGCTGAACCTATGATATCCCTGTGACCCATGTTGGTAAGTTCCCCCAAAGGTAATTCCAGCATGTGAGATAGGCATGCACAATTCCTTTAGGAATCTTACTGCTTATCATTTATGTTTTATTTTATTTACGTTACTATATTTTTTTGTAAATAAATCTTGGGCCCAGGTCACTATAGTACCAATAGTCCCCCCCACCCCCTCATGGTGGTCCTTCTGATATGTTACTCTTTTCTCAATATTTTGTGTGACTTTTTATTTCACTTAGGCTCTTTAGTGGAATATAACGAGCTTTTCCCCCCATAATAATTCTACAACGATGTATATTATTTCTATTTACATTTATTACGATTTTAAGTAAATGTTTCCATTTTTTTGACCACTGCAGTCATATTTTGAATGTTCACTAAGGATCCGTATTTGGTGAGGTTATCCAAATTCATATTGCTGAACCACTCACCAGCCCCAGAGCCAAGTATTAGTGAAGCCAAAGAAGCTATTAAAAGGTCAAAGAATCATAAAGCTCCCGGTATGGATTCAATTCCAGCAGATTTAATATAGGGAGATTGTGAAATATTTGTAATATTAATACATAGACTACTATGTCCCATGTGGAACTATGGCGTATTACCGCAAGAATGGAAGTAAAGATAATACTCGGTTTCAAAAAGGAAGATAAAACAAAGTTTAATAACTGTAGAGGTCTCTCACTACCACCAGCATGCTCTAAAATATTATTAATCATAATTATAATGAGATTGAAGCCATATGTGGAGAAAGTAATTGGGGATTATAATTGCGGTTTAAGAAGATGGGAACACAACATGACGGTTCATCAATCACACATATATTTTTAAAAATGCATATGATTCAGTTAAACGAAACAAATTATTTGAGATTTTAGTTGAATTTGGGATACCCAAAAACCCTTTCAAGCTAATTGAGGTATGTTTGACTGATACGCGTGGCAGGGTGCGGGTTGGATGTCAGTAATTAGATACGTTCAAGATAAATACATGGTTTGAAACAAGGATATGCACTTTCCCCATTACTTTCTAACCTAGCCTTAGAGTATGCTATTAGGGTAATGCAAGAGACTAGGGAAGGATTGACATTAAACGGTACAGTGCAGCAATTAGGATACGCAGACAATTTTGCTTGGTTAGGTAATAGTAAGGATGCTGCTGTAAAAAATGCAGAAATTTTATTAGAAGCTAGTAAAGAGATAGGCTTAGAAGTGAACGCTGAAAGACTAAGTTTATGATTACGCATATAACACAAATTTTGGTCGATAATTTAGAGATTACTTGAACAACACATCATTTGACATGTTTAATCGGTTTAAATATTTGAGAACAATTTAAATTAGAAATAAGGATATTAAAGTGGAAGATAGTAAAATAATAGACGGTAAATGCATACTCTTAATTGGTCAGTAAGGTGTTAATATTTCACATGCTTTCAAGGAATGTAAAACTCAGAATATTTCAAACAATAATTCTACCGGTTGCTTTCTATGGGTGTGAGACGCGGTGTCTTACCTTACATGACGAAAACAAATTGAGGATATTTTAGAAAACATTATAAATGATCAAGTTTTAAGTAAGGAGTAGTTAAATTGAGTGTTAAGACTTAGATGGGAGGATAACATTAGAATGGACCCGAAAGCGTTAAAAAATAACTCAAGATAGGAATAGAGTGTAATGAGGGGGATTGGATAGAACTATCTCAAGATAAGGATAGGGTGTAAGAGGTGATTTATATAGAATTAGCTCAAGATGGAGATAGGATGTAAGGAGGTGAACCATATTGATGGCTTAGAAATAAATGTATTCGCCACCTATCTTGAGCTAGTTCCATACAGTTCACCTCATTACATCCTAACCCTGCGCATTTGATAAGCAATGAAAAACGCTGTCCTGGTTGGAACGCTCCAACACGTTTAATTGTACTAATTTTATTATGTAAAACAAACTGTTTTGAGTCCCTCCTCCCCAACAAATAAGATAAACTCGTGCGATAAGGCATCTTTAAAAGATGTTTCAAGGCGTGAAGGGTGAAAAAGAGTCGGAGGTCACTACATCACTACAGCTACTGACCCGCGACGTGGGGTCGGGTCAAAATCATCAGCTTCTGAGAACACCCATGAGCTAGACACTATCCCAGGGATTCCCAAACTTTTTAAAACCGAAGGAGATCTTGCACCAGAAAAAAATACAGTGTGAAGCCCCCATAAAAATGCACACTAATATTAGGAACATTTAATAATGACATTTAAATTTGACAAGTAATTTATAAACGTATACAACAAACGTAAAACATCCCATGTTCTGGCTGCTCCTCTGACAAATTTCCTTTATTCAGATTTTTTTTTTAAATTGGCAGTATTAATTACATGTTGCACACAAGTTGTATTCTCAAATTTTTAACACTGTATCGGCAAGTACAATAAAACCTGGTTTATTATTATTACAAACGAAGAAGAGTATAATGAATGTATAAGTGACTGAACCTTGTATTTTGTGAAACCAATATTATAATTTTGATGTGGCTGGGATGAACTAACGCCTCAGTTCTCAATGCTACAAATGTGTAACATTACTCCGCTCTTCAATACCAGACAGAGCGTAAAGTAAACTACACCCTCTTCAAATTTAAAACGCTACCACACATAAATGGAGGGGGGGGAGGGGAAGGCGCTATTGACCCAAAGATTTTTCAAAAATAAATGTGTTATCATTTTTTAAACACACTGTACCTATGCAAAATCAAAAGAAAAAAGTTTCTAACAAGAATGCTTTTTCATGTTTTATTTTAAATATTTCAGGGGGTATAATACGTTTTAATTTTTTTTAACATTGTGTAAAAGATATTCCTTTCAGACTTGGCAGACGTTGTTCATAGCTATTATAACATCCACCATAAAATTACTGGTTTTTTCACACAATTGGAATGAGACTTTTGAAGTGTTACATTTGGAATTTCATAAAACTATGACAATGCATATTTTCATATTTAAAAAAATGTGATCTAAAAACCTCTATGGTGGTTTAAATTGATTTCACAATATGTATAAGTGAGTGTTCTTTAATATGCCATGCTTATTTCATAGAAATGACGACGTTCAAATTTAAGTTACAAAATGGCAACTCCACTTGGTATAAAAAAGGACAGCGCTAACGGAAAAACTAGTGGGTTGGAAAGAGATGGAAATAGTCCATAAGAGCCTGTACTGTAATTTGAGAGTGGAACGGCCTATATATATCAAGATTTAGCCCGATCGATCAAATAGTTTAGGATCTAGTCCGAAGTACAGAGAGACGGAGATTCAAAAACAACTTTTTTGAATTCTGAGGTCAATGAAACGTCAACATTCATCACAATCTCAAGTTTGATTTTTTTTGACGATCACAATAAATTATCTACCTTTAAGATAGCGAGAAAGTAAAAATACTAACATTTTTCACGATACAAATTGATTATGTCCTACTATATTATTATTGCTGTTTTAGCCTAAAGGTATTAATAATATTAGTCAAGTGTCACCACTGAAGATCACTCATGACCTGACGTATGAATACGTGAAAGTAGATCTAGTAACTTTTCTAGCTGTTCTGATATAATTCCCTTCTTTTGAAATATTTTTATGACTGAGGCTCGAAATTTAGTATTTTAAATATTACAGCATATTATTACAGTCAAATTTTCATAGTAAGGGCCTTATCTGACAACTGGGTAAGTTACTTGACCTATTTTCACGTATTCATACGTCAAGTAATGTGATCTACAATGATCGATATATATTATCAACACATATAACACTAATAATATAGTAAAGTGTTATTAATGAATACCACAAAAAATTATGTATGTATTTTCAAAAAGGTCATTATTATGAAAATTGGACTGTAAGTTTTTTTTTTTTTTAATTCCCTGCTCTCCTCTTAACCATTAGTGTAAATATACGGGTAGTCTGTACCGATAGTATGACGTGGTGGAAATCAAAATATTGAATAACCCTGGTATTGAACGTAAGCTAAAAATAATCTAGATTTATTTATAGACTTAGCCATACCTCAGTCCGGATTGACTCAAATTGGCGGCCCAGGTTGGGATAGAAATAATATAATTAATCTAGAAACTTACCACACGCGTTGCTTTTGTTGAGGAAGGGAGAGCGAAGTGTAAAAATAAGTTGCTCACTTGACAGAAATAATGGCAAATATCGGACATGGTGTCAAGGACGGATATTATTCTACCTTCACGTTCATGGCCTCAAGATGTTCAAGTGTGTGTTATATATACTCTTGTATTGACAGTAACGAGCTTTATATATATATATATATATATACATACATACATACATACATATACTCGCTTTGCTCGTTGGGGTCTCAACCTCCAAGCCCCCCCATGAGCTTTCATTGCGAGTGTATGTAAACTAATGTAATTCCAGAGCCGTTTTTTATAGGTCTTACCGTTTAGCCCTAAGAGGCCTCCAAAGAAAGGTCCGCACTGACTTTAAAGTTGCTCTACAAATTTGAATTTTGGGGGGGGGGGGGGATTAAAAATTCAAATTTTTACCTTTTGGGGATTTTCCCACCAGTTACATGCTAGAAGCTATAAGTTTGCCAAATTTTAAATTTTTATCTCATTTGGAAGTGGGGAAACATTAATGTCAATGAGTGAGTGAGTCATCCATGTGGCTTTATTATATTATAATATAATATACAGTTTTGTATAGGGGGTTAAGGTGGATATGTAGGGGACGCGAAAAAAGGTAAGTGTATTTTCAGTTTTTATAGCAAAACATTTGTTTACAAAAAAAAAAAATTTTTTTTGTCTTAGTTCAAAAATAGTGTTTCATTTTCTTTATATGGTCATATCAACAATTCTTTAATATTTTTCAAGTGTGTCCTGTAATAATTTAATGACAATTTTTTTTCTTCATTTATAAATCTTTTCAGGAATGCCAGGTCTGCACCATGGTTCGGATTCCACGTTAAACTGTAGGTCCTTCATTTCATCTCACAATCACCCTACCATTACACATTAGCGTAAGTGCGTATAACCCGAACGGGTAGTAAGACGTGGTGCTAATAATAATAATAATAATAATAATAATAATAATAATATAAATCTTTTCATCCAACAACTGTTGATATCACCATGTGGAAAAAATTCAAAGGTTTGTACTGAAACAAAATTTAATATATTGTGAGAGAAAAAATGTTTTGCCACAAAAGCTTCATTGAGACTGTCCCTTTCTCGCGTTCCCTACATCCCCACCTTAAAGAATTTCCCAGCATATCAATAGCGTGTTGTTTTGGTCAAATGGGAGGATAGGTCTCCCCCGAATTTAACTGTTATATACATATATTTTTTTTCATGCTATAGGCATATGTATTAATTACACTAATGTATTAAAGATGAGGATGGTGGAAAATAATTTAGGAAAAATCACCCTAGTACACCTGAACGGGATTCGAACCCCGATATTCCTGTCATTGGCAGTCTAGTCTATTGCGAGAGTGAGGTCTTAGACCATGCGACCACCAACGCAGGCTTTTCCTTATTTAAGTCAACAACCCGAAGGTTGGTTTGATTTCTATCCATCCGGCGTTGGGGATGCACTAACACCTTCGGCTGGCTAGTGTTGCCTGCCCCATCTGGGATGAATCCCATGCCACGTACTAGGGGAGTTTAGGAAGTGTGGTGGCTCCCCGTCGCCTCCCACACTCAATTTCTATGAACGAGCGCGAAAATACCTACCAATCTTGTTGGGAAAGGTATTTCCACATACCTTCCTAGGTTCTTTTACATGCTACAATATAAAGGGGACCAATGGTTTTAATTCTCCTCTGAAGAAAAATCCGTTTAGCCTGGCTGGGTTTGAACCCACGAACACTGGGTCCTAAGGCGATCACTTTACCCCAAGACCACCGAGATCGAAGTTTTATACATTTACGCTTTAATTGATAAATTAAGCAAGAATTAGTGAAATACGCTTTTGGTTTCAAGTTTATCATTCGAAAAATATCATTGAAAATTAGCTAATAATACGTTTCCACATTATTATTTTAGCTTATAAAACGTAAAATGTGAATTTTATTTTTGCACCACGTATAAATGAGATTTTAACCCTACCTCCCCATTAGAGGCAAACCAGATCATACGAGTTTGACATTTGTTCCACATACCAACCGGTGTGGCCCTGCAGATGAAAAGTTGTTACTGGCATGATATTTTTCTTATTACAAGCTTAGTACGCACTTGGAAACATTGTTGGCAAACATGGGAAACAAATTGTTGGCAAACCTTGTTTCGTGTCCAGACGACCATGATGAAACATTTGTTTCTCGTACAGAATTCAGTTGAGTGAAAGATGTCTCTTGAGGAGGATGCTGTTATGGCTTGTGCTTAGTATGTAGTTATGAGCTGTTCAAGAAGACAGAAGAAGAAAACTGTGGTGGGTTCATATTCATTTACACTAACTGAAAAGTGTCCAATTATTTTACTAAAAGCATCCTGTATTTCACGCGAATTTTACAGTCCTCAATTGTCACATCCCAAAACAGTGAATTTGTATGAAATATTTCAATCAGTTCAAGAATTTTTTCCGCTAACCACGACATGACAAAAGGAGATCTAGGTAACTGACGCACTCGGGGTGGTATGCAAAAATGCTTAGTGGACCGACAGGGTGGTCCCAAGCACAATATCACTACACCTTTTAACCTATGATGACGCTAGATGTCTCTAGAAAAGTCTTGAAATAGCTCCAACATGGATATTTTCATAAGACTAAATCACTAAAATATCACACTGTTGAAAAATACGAAATAATAAGATATGATTATTTTTTATACATGTTAGAAAAAAAATTTATTTGGTGTTTCTAAAAATATTTTTTATTCAATGTGTATTAACAATGCTTTACCAATAATTATAAATTAATCTGTCAATTAGGAGTTCCCTTTTATCAAACTATATTGACTCCATTTCCTGGCTCTGCAGGTACAATTCAAAATCTAAGCATGGGATTGAAGGCAACGCACGTTAAGTTAAGGAATATTATAACAAGAAACGCTTTTGGTCAAAACTTATAAAAAAAATATATTTGTGGTCTGGTCATATTTCCTGGCTACGATTCCAAAGGTCCCGGGTTAAATCTTTGATGATTCCAGAATTTTTCTGTTAATCAGTGGGTCTGGAATAAGATCAAACTCAACTTTGTGAGACGAAGGAAGAGCTAATTGAATGAAAAAAGTAGTGTCTCCGGTCTTGAAAACTAAGATTACTGGTTGGAGGTTTCATTGTTTTGACCAAATGACAGATTATTCGACAATAAACATTTTATTGCACAATTTTAACACGTTTATAATTATAAGCTATAAATAGTGATTCAATGATTTTAAATCATTACAGTTCACGGACTAAAAGACTTGCTATTTTGTTTTCTGCGTACCATTGTTAAAGTAAAGTAATTATTGTATGGGGCTGATATTTTGTAAACTATAAATTCATATGAGGTGTACAAAATGAAATATGTATAATATGTTAAAGATAAATAATGTTTCTCTCATGAAATTTCTTGTTTTGACTCGAACGATTGTAGAGACAATACTGACTACTAGAACATAGTATGTCAAACCAAGGCAGAGGAGCAGATGATCCCAGCTAATGACACACAAAGTGGACACCGGCTTCCTTATCTGGTATGTGTTGCTGGAATGGGTTGAGAAATAACTATTTGCTATATTGTAACAAGTTACAAGTTGGATATAACGAGTTACGTATTATGGCTAAATCGAATAGGGTGACACCGAACCTCCCTGAAGAGCTGCAGCACACGAGCACTAGCACCGACCTCTTCACTCCAACTGACCGCCCGATAGACTAGCGGAGCGTTCAACGGACCGCTACTAAGGATCAAACCCGAGACTGGCCAGAAACAAAAGAAGATAGTTCCTTGTTCCACCACGCGTAGCGTCTAGATTGTTCGACTAGTTACCCGATCCTTCTTGTCGTCTTGTTTATTGCTTCTCCTTCCCTCCCTCTCCCAGCGTCCCTTCCCCTCTCTGTGTGCTACATTTGAGTAACATTATGATATTTATTGAGGGTAGTTAGCGCATCAACGCCTAGCCTCTGCAGTGATCGCTATTATGTAACGCGGGAGTTTTAAATATGTACGGTTCTAAAGCTCATTTGTATAGATTAAATAATCTCCGGGCCTAGCACCTTTGGCTTTGCTATTAGCCATTTTGGGCTGTTGTTTGATCTGTTATGATTACGTTCATCGCGCTTGCGTATTAGCATTTACTGTTACCCTTTGTTACATTTCCCTGCGGGGTTGAGCATTGTTAAGTTAAGGTCTACGTACTCTGAACGGATCTGCTTCTATGTTAGAAAAGAAGACGCGTTTCACGCTCTATTTTTTGTTGATGTGCTAAAATTTTGTACTATTTCATTGTTTATTATAAAATAAAGATATGTTCTTCAAATTAGGCTATATTATGGCCTGATTTTCCAGTCATCCTCACCCTAGTATAATAAGGGGGGGAGGGGGTTGCAATATTTTACAAGATAACCCCCGTACCTACCTTTGTTAATTCTAGGGGTGTGCGAAACTTCTACTTGGCTTCGAAACCAACATCAGCGTCAACTTCGCTTCGAAACAAATTCTGGCTTTGAAGCTTCACCAGTAAAAATATCGGCATCTAAAACACTCAATTTATGTTCAATTAGAGCCTTTCTGAGCAGTTTTGTATATTACAGATTAAAATTTATAACGAAAAATTCTTAAGAAATTGAATTAGAAGTTGGGATAGTGAATAGATTTATCAGACTAAAACAAAATATTACAAACAACTGTGCAATATAACATTTTCCAAGTAATTTTAGTGAAAAAAATAATTTAAGTAACCACAATATAACTTCTTTTTTTCAAGCATAAAACAACTAAAACAAAATATTCGAACTTCGACTCGGCTTCGAGAATATTTAATATATTTGATTCGAGTTCGCTTCGAATTGAAATAGTGGACTTTGCACACCCCTATTAAATTCCCTACCAAAATGTTATAGACTCAAAAATTCTTAGTAATTATAATTTGTCGAATGACCTTAAATGTTACGTATGGCTTTATACTTGATTTTTAAATAACTCGTTATTGTATATAGCGCAGTGTAAGACGTGTACTACCAAAATTCCGTGATACTAATCTTTTTTGTAATAATTATTTTCATGTTTTAACAATGCCGTGCGTGAGAGATCAGGTTTGATATAATATGAAATTTTGACTGGTCTTTAAAAGCTTCCCAACTTTATAAATTACGAATTGATGCTGTTAGTTATAACTTACTAAAACCATTTAATACGTCATTGTTACTCGCAAAATGAAAAACAAAAAGCCAACACGACTGCTGGCTTAGACAATACCACGCGTGATTGGTTATAATGCCGGTATCCGTCCGAACCTGGCTTAGATTAACGCCTTTACAAAATGGAAGAGTCAAGGTAATGTAATAAGCGGTAGTATTAATTTTATTAATTAGTACGTTCTACAAAAAAAAAAAGTATTAATGCCTTAATCCAAGGGCTAAGGATAAGAATGGTAGCTTAAATAAAGTACACCTACATTAGCGTATAATGTTTAACTATTTAAAATGTATACATATTTTTAATGTCATAAAAAAGTGTGATTTCTTTTTTGGCGCATAGTTCTTTTTGAATTTTCATGCAAATAAAACTTAGCCCCTTTCAATTTGTTATTTAAAAAAATATTAATATCAAGTTAATCCTTTGATTGAACTTGAATATGGTTTACTGTTAATATCAAACATTAAGGTTGTATATCACCAAATATTACCTTGCACGGTTGATAAATTAAATACTTAATTGTTAAATTAAATTAATTCCAGATTGTGATTCTTTGCTTCTTTCTTATTTCCACCCTACAAATCTTGTTGGCAGCAGGAAATACACAGATAATTTATAAATATCCTTGGTAACGAGTTTAAAAAATAAATAATATTATAATAAACAAATAAGAGCTAAAAAAAGCTAGTATTGTTTTTTAGTCCAATATAATTAAAATCTCAACGTCACAGAATGTTCAAAAGCAGGCCTGATATCTTAAACTGATTGTCTACAGCTGTGCGTGGTGGAATTATCGAATCTTTCTACGCGTTGATATAAGAATACGCCGTGTACCCTTCGTTTACCCTGAAAGGTGTCAAGCTTAACTTTCATGGTTCCACTATGGTGTAGCTTATAAGATAGGACCATAATGTAAGATGTCAAGGTAATATTGCTACTTACTGGATGAATGGAGTGTACATCAACCAACATACAATTATATAATAGAAAGTAAACTAAGCCAAACTGCCATATTTTGTATTTTTATAGACAATCTTCTGCTACAGTCCAATCTTGTTAGAAATAGCCTTATCTGAAAGCTAGAAATGTTACTAGATCTACTTGCATGTGTTCATACGTCAAGTCATTTGATTGTACAGCTGTAATTTTTTATATACATTATCAGTACCTATAAAATAACACTATTAAAATAGTTAAATGTTATCAACTTTGACAAAAAATATATATATTTTTCTTTTATAAAAGCCATTCCTACTAAAATTTGGCTATAATATTTTTATAATGCTATTTAAATTTCAGTATAAATATTATTCATACAGTTTGGTTACGTTAATATAGAAAAAAATATATTTATTTAAAAGGGGCAAGTGAAGTCAAATTTTTCAATTTGAAACGAACTCTTATCGAATATATTAAATATTCTCTAAGCCGAATCAAAGTTCGATTTTATTTTTGTTAGTTGTTTTACGCTTGACAAAATATTATATTGTGGTTATTTTTTAAATAATTTATGGACTCAAATTATTTGAGAAAGGTTTTATTCCACAATTGTTTGTAATATTTTGTTTCAATTGGATAAATCAATCTATTATCATAGCATGAAATTCAATTAATTCAATTTTTTTTCCATGTGAATATTAATTTATAATGTACAAAACAGCTCAGAATGAAAGTAATTGAACACAAATAAGATAATTTAGCTGGCAATATTTTTACTGCCGAAGCTTCAAAGCCGGAATTTTTTTCGAAGCAAAGTCAAAGCTGGTGTTTGTTTAGAAGCCAAGTTGAAATTTCGAAGCTTCACACACCCCTAATATTAAAAAATAATGTAATAAGAAGTTTTTAATTTTTGATATTTGGTACAATAAACCTACACAGATTACTTCAACACGTACCTTAAAATTAATTGAAGCAAATAAACTTGTCCAATTCTCACACTACTACACTGAGTTTCAACGTCTAATATTCTCAAAGAGGATAATAAGTTACAAGGACAAACCTGTATAATCATGCTACTACGTCAGCACTACCTGGGATCGAACCAATCTTCTCTAAAGGTGTAATAATTTGTATACACTTTAAGTGGCTCAGTATTGTGCTTGATTACCAAGTTAAATGATCCAGGTTCGATTCCACGGAAGACCAAAAAACATATATAATTAAATTGAATATTGAAGGTTAGGGTTCTGAATTCTGTGTTTTGACTTTTTCTAAAATATAATACGTTGATAAGTCTTGTGCTGATATGAGAGTTCAGAAAGTACGTTAAATACACATAATAAAAAAAACACTTGGGGTAGACTATTCCACTTCCTTGACTAGGTGGCATGTAGTATATATAAAGTTCATGTGTGCAAATTTGGATTAAGAAAGTCTATTCCATGATAGTAATTGCGCAGCAGTTTTCGATAAGAGATAAACTAGTGGTTTTGTGAAGAGTAGACCTCTCTCCCTAAGTATGTAGCATGTAATTTTAGAAATTATGTCATGTTACTATCGTTACTACAGTCTTGAGATTTCTATTTTGATTTCAGGTCAAAATATCTTCTATTATTTCTCCTTAAATTAAAAGTTGAAAAATAACCTTGGCGATCAAGTTAGACAGAAACCGAGTTATATTTAATAGTACAATGTATTACGAGAGAATAAACATGGTTCACGTGGTTTAAAACCTCTGTCCTGCAATAGAGTTAGATAATTAAAAAAAACTTAACAAGTTCCTGAATACATTTTCTTTTTATACATATTTTTTTCCTTTTACACAATTTTAAAACAAAGGCTAAACAGTTTCTGGAGCAGCACCCCCACTAATTTTAGCTATGGTCAACTTACAACAGTAAATTGCTTCGCTCGGCTAATGAACCAAGAAATAATAGTATTAAGTAGAACTATTGCCTCATTTGAAGTTATCTTTTTTAAATCTTACTTGAAAACATGTAAATTCTAAATTATTTCACTGAAGTGAACTGGCAGGCTAAATAAATGTTTTTTAAACTAAATATTTACTAAATACCACTATAATAATTAATGTTGATATAACATGACATATATTTTGTAGGTACTTATTCAGCTTAAGCTGAAGCTAAAGCTTAGAAATAAGCTCATAACTCGTTTGAATATATGTTGGCTTCCGATAACTTGGCTAATATTACGCATAGCAGTTATTCAATAACTTAGGCTCAACGAACACTCAACAAAAACAACTCACAGAAAAAAAATATGTTTTCCATAAATTTATTTACAATATTAAGTAACACACACACAAACTGTGGATACTGCATCGTTCACCCATACAGAACTACCAAGACTAAAAGAGTTAGGAGTCAGATAGGATATAAATACTGTATTATATGCTTGACTCAATTCGTGAATTTTCCCAGATCATGAATCGGGCAAATTTTTGCCTATTAAACCCCTTCCTTCACCTCTGACCAGACGTGTATTAATCACAACTTGTGAATATGTGGAGTGCCAGGCCTCCACCGTGGTTCGGATCCCACATTAAACTGTAGATCCTCCATTTTATCTCACAATCACCCTACCATTACACATTGGCGTAAGTGCGTATAAATCGAACGGGTAATAATAAGCGGTGCTAATAATAATAATTTTGCCCATTACATGAGCTGGCCTCTACTGCTGACCATTTTACGAAGTGGCACGAAAATAGTCCCTCCATAAATTGTGCAGTGCTTGTGACGCCCAGATCATAAACTCGGGGCAACTACAATATTTACCAAGTTCATTAACTGGACGAATTTTTTCCCGATCCTTGAAATAGACAAACGAAGAACAGGTTTGGTCTTTAAGTTAACTTAACTTTTAATCGTTTTAGACTGGAAGGCTAGATTAAGTAGGTTGAGTTAGTTTAATATAATATCCTAAAACGAAGTTCAGTTAAGCTTGTAGTCGATAGTAAAATATGTTCCATTTCATAGAATGGGCAAGAGTTAATGCAATTTTTTTCCAGTTCGTGAAATGGTCAAGTGAAGAAACTAGTTCACGGGATGGACAGAAATTTGCCCAATTCATGAACTGGGCAGTCTCACTATACATGCATATACATACATACATACAAACATACATACATATACATACATACATATACATACATACATATACATGCATATACATACATATACATACATACATACATATACATGCATATACATACATACATATACATGCATATACATACATACATACATATACATGCATATACATACATATACATGCATATACATACACATACATACATATACATGCATATACATGCATATACATACATATACATGCATATACATACATATACATACATATACATACATATACATGCATATACATACATATACATACATATAAATATACATACACATACATAATTATACATACATACATATATATATCCGGACAAAGATGCTAAAGACGGCCTGTGCCACATATCAGGCTCGGGGGCCTGTAAGGCATTCCGTGTTGCACTAGCTGAAGCTACAAGATCGCAGAAATGATGCGCGTACTCCAAGGAAATTTGAACAGGTTCGTGCTTGCGCAGAACCTACTACGTCAGCGTGTCTTCGAAGACAAGATTGACGTCTGCATCATCTGCTAGCAACACTCAAACCTCTGAGATAGGACATGGTTCACGGATAAAACCAACACTCGGCGATCTGGACTGTAAATCCAAACAAGGTAACCACCAGCAACAGTGTTTGCGGTGAAGGTTTTGTCTGGTATAAAAACCTCCGTGACCTACTTCATGAGCGTCTACCTTTCACCTAATGAAGGGATTAGTGTGTTCCGCCAAAAGCTGGCTATCATCGAAGACGCTATTAGTGATTTCAATGGCGAATTCATCGTAGCTGGTGACTTCAACGCTAAATCTGCCAAATAGGGAGCATATTTCTCAGACACCAGAGGAAACGAAGTCGCAGACTTTGCTGCAAGGCTCTACCTTACAGTTCCTGAACACTGGAAACACCTCGACCTTCAGAAGACCGGGGTACCACGAGTCTATTCTCGACATCTCACTGGGGACCCCAAGATTGGTCAGCAGGATCAAGAACTGAAGAGTCTCGGAAGAATATAGTGGTAGCGATCATCAACACATCACATTCTGTGTTGAAGTGCCCTCCACTCCCACAACGCAAAAAGGCCCTGATGAACGGAGGTGGAACGCTAAAAGGCTCGACTTGGAAGCTCTACGAGCGTCCCTTTCACGAAGCTGGTCAACTCTTAAATGCCACCCGACTCCCAACACTAGTAGCGAGACGGAGAAAATTGTGCTGACAACGATGAAGGCCATTACCTCCTTTTGTGACGCCTCCATGCCGCGTCTGAAAAACTAGGGCTCTCACAGGCCGGTATATTGGTGGACACCAGAAATCGCGGCGCTCAGGAAGTGATGTCTTGAACTTCGTCGTCGAGCAACGAGAGTCGCAAAACTCGCCCTTGACCATGCATCATACTCTAGCGAGTACAAAAAGGCCAAAAAGGAACTGAATAATGCCATTAAGGCAAGCAAAATGACACTGTGGAAGGAAATCTGCAACGATCTTGAACAGGATACTTGGGGCAAAGCCTACCGAATTGTAGTTAAAAAAAACTTGGGAAGGCTTAACCAGAAGCGCCAAAACCCCCGGCCATAATGAACAACATTGTAGCGGAGCTGTTTCCAAAACACCCGCCACGAGAAAAAAGGCATTATGCAAACAGTGGTGAAGTTTCATATTTCACAGTCAAGGAGCTGCAATATGCAGCTAGGACACTCAAAACAGGGAAGGCACCCTACCCCAACGGCATTACAACGTCAGTGATTAAGAGCATAGCCCAGTAATTCCCGGATCTACTGCTGAATGCATATAACGCGTGCCTTGCAACCGGCACGTTCGCTACCGTCTGGAAGCGCCAGAGACAGGTCCTCCTTGATAAAGGGAAGGGACCCCCCTTAACGCCTTCGTATTTTAGGCCACTCTGCATGCTAGACATCGCTGGTAAATTGCTCGAAAAACTGAAACAGGAGAGACTTCGAAATTACATCGACCGCGTCGGTGGCTTCGCCGAAAATCAACACGGCTTTCGAAAAAGGGCTGATCGATGATCGGCGCGATTAACAAGATTATAGCTGAATCGTGGTCTGGTAACCTTAAATCACGCAAAGTCTGCATCCTCCTCACGCTCGACGTAAGAAACGCTTTCAACAGCGCGAGATGGGTTGACATCCTGGGCGCACTGCAGCATAGGTTAAACATAAAAAATATAACTTGGCCATAGTTGAGGATTATCTTGATGCAAGAACGTTAATTGTCAAAACCACAGAAGGCCCCCAAGAATACCCGATAACGGCTGGCGTACCACAGGGTTCGGTCATGGGCGCAAATGGCGCATGGAACGCAAATTACGACGAACTACTGGAGATTCCCTTTCCAAGGCAAGTACAGCTAACGGGTTTTGCTGATGACGTCGCGGCCACAGTAGTGGCGGACACCGTTGAGGAGGCTAAGCTCCTGGTCCGGTCGACCATTGACGCCGTAGAAACCTGGCTTGAAGAACACCATTTAAAACTAGCCAAACAAAAAACGGAGATGGTTGGGCTGACGCGTCAGAGATGGTTTCCTAAACCCTTTAACGTAGACATTGGCACGACAATATTGATGTCAACGAGGGCACTGCGCTATCTGGGAGTGATGATAGACGAAAAGCTGTCCTTTCACGAACACCTAGAAAGGGCATGCATAAAAGCCAGTAAGACGGTATCCAGCCTATCGAGAATCATGGCCAACATAATGGGTCCACGAACTAAAAAGCGAAGAGTTCTTTTGTAAGTACTCCATTCGATATTGCTCTTTGGAGCGGACATATGGGCAGATATCCTGAAGCAAAAAAACCTATCGGTGTAAGATAGTGGCAGTACAATGGCGAGGGGCCCTGAGGGTGACCTGTGCCTACCGCATGGTCTCCGAAGCAGCCGTACTGGTTTTAGCGGGGGTGCAGAATGGGAAAATATATGGAAGGCCTGCGACAAGGGCAGATGAACAGCTCGCTTGATCCCGAACATCAAAGGTTGGATCACTCGAAACTACGGCGAAACAGACTTTTTCGTAACCCAACTGCTGACGGGACATGGCTCGTTTAACGCATATCTACATAGAATGGGCTTGCACCACACTCCGAGGTGCAAGTACTGCCTGGACAAAACCGACGACGCCAAGCACACGTTTTTTGAGTGCGGGCGCTGGAAGAACTGCAGAGCCAAAACCGAAACAACCATAGGCAAAACTATCGATCCTACGAGCCTAGTGATCCATATGCTACAATGGGAAGAAAATTGGAAGGAAACCACTGCCTACGCGCAGCGCATCCTTAAAGAAAAGGCCTCTGAGAGGGACTAGTGAAACAGGAGTGGACGTCGTACGACGCAACACGGACTGGGTTTAAGTAATGCTAACGCGGTTCCGACTCAGTCTTCCCAGGCAATTATGTGCGGGGATAGAGGAGAGGAGGTTTTTTAGTGGGTGGAAATCCCACACTACCGACCATCAAACTTTCAAATGAGCGGTGTCTTTGAAAGATTTTTCCTCCTCACAAAAAAAAAACATATATCTAGCATACGTTTCAGCGTCTTACTATCCGTTCGGGTTGAAAGCATGTGTACTAAATACTTTAATGTATTAGGGATAAGGGGCGATGACTTTAGAGGAAAACTACCCGAATTTTTGTGGAGGGAGAGTGGAAAACC
This sequence comes from Timema californicum, assembly GCA_902141385.1. Lineage (NCBI taxonomy): Eukaryota > Metazoa > Arthropoda > Insecta > Phasmatodea > Timematidae > Timema > Timema californicum. The sequence goes on along the minus strand of CABFOW010002020.1, from coordinate 96,085 downwards.
ATTTAGGGTAACCATCCCCAGCAGATCCGACCAAGAGTCAAACCTGTTTCTCTCCGTCATCGTCAGTCTAGTCTACTGCGAGAGTTACGTCTCAGCTAGCTCATAATATATTACTCGATATTATAGGTAAGTGGCAAGGTTGACTTACCTGAGGGGGAAAGATGGCGTTCGATCATGATTGTTTGAGGTTTCTCTCCGACAAACTGATTATATATATATATATATATATATATATCCCTTCCCTCCAATCAAATGCCGATAAAGTTCATATTAGCTATCATGTCGTACTTTCACCATCGCACCTAACTTTTGACCATGTGTTAAAAGTTAAAGAATGTGTCTTATTTCGAAAAATATTGATATGAAAGAATGTAATTTGAAGGGAAGTAATAAATGACCTAAACTCCAACTCAAATTTTATTCGCCAGTCAAACCATTTAAGTTTTAACGGAAGTTGCCGTGATTTAATCAAGGGAATGGGACTTCCATGAGCTAGGATATAGGGTGTGGGGCAGTAGTGTTATTTATTTATTGCGCTGCGACCTCCAATTATCCCCCTCCCCTTCGACTCACTGCAGTCGACAATACCCACCTAACTCCGATCAACAATCAATCCCCCTCGACTCGCTGCGGTCGTCAATACCCACCCCTCTCGATTCATTGCGGTCGTCAATACTCACCCCCCTCGACTCACTGTGGTCGTCAATACCCACCCCTCTCGACTCATTGCGGTCGCCAATACCCACCCCTCTCGACTCATTGCAGTCGCCAATACCCCCCTCCCCTCGACTTACTGCGGTCGACAATACCCACCCCTCTTGACTCATTGCGGTCGTCAATACCCACCCCCTCAACTCGCTGCTATCACCAATATCCACCCCCCTCCGATCATCAATAAATCCCCCTCGACTCACTGCGGTCATCAATACCCACTCCCCTCAACTCGCTGCTGTCGTCAATACCCACTCCCCTCCGATCAGCAATA
>CABFOW010002020.1:69967-94911 GCA_902141385.1 Timema californicum | reverse complement strand
CTCACTGCGGTCGTCAATACCCACTCCCCTCCGATCAGCAATAAATCCCCCTCGATTCGCTGTTGTCTTCAATACCCACCCCTCTCGACTCGTTAAGCTCGTCAATACCCACACCCTTCAACTCACTGCGATCGCCAATACCCACCCACCCTCGACTCGCTGCGGTCGTCAATACCCACTCCCCTCAACTCGCTGCGGTCGTCAATACCCACCCCCCTCGACTCGCTGCGACCACCAATCCACCTTAATTGTCTCTCATCCCTGCACAGTCCCTCCAGGCGCCACGCCAGTCACGTGATATGATCACAAGGTAATCCAGTGGGACGTCCTCCATTTCTGGTCAGCATGGAATGCAGAGATAATTACAGACATCTCACAGAGATCACTCTCTTGATGAAGTAGGATTGAGTTTTTGTTTTTATCAGTGGCTTTGCCTGGAATTTCTCCGTCGGAGGGAAAGGCGGAGCCAAGGATGGCGCCAAACCACTAATCCCATTAATCGGAACATTATTCACGGAGAGGAAGTTATGAGAAATAGAACAAATAAGAGCTGAAGAATGCTTTTAACAAATTTTCTTTAGGGTTAGAATGTTGATTTAAGGACAAAGAATAAGAGAGGTGAATAGCTTATAAACGCGCTAGCATTCCATCGGAAAGAGTATGGCAAAACACATATGGCTAAAACACCTTTTGTACAATATAACTTCGCGAAACAGACCTACACATAATAACAAAAGAATAACTCTTTAAATAAAATGTATTTAATTTGATTTGATACATTCCCAGTCACCAGCCTTGGATGTGATTACGAGAGTTGGATTCCAGATGCAGACCAACCATCTTTTAGTGACTGATTCGAATCCTTGTTTGGGTAGTAATTCAGTCTTCATATAATGAGCTATTTATGGGTCTATAGCCACCAAGAGCCCAACTTGTTTTTTAACTCATTTAAAAACCATATATTTTGTTTTAAATTAAATTATTTTTTCTCTATTAAAGTATTGTTTAACAGACATTTTTATACTAGTAGTAAAAAGTTATACTTTTTTTTAAATAAAAGAATATATATTTTATTTGATGAAGTCCAGTCTCTAAAATATTTTATTTAAGAGGTTTAACACGTTTGGTTATTTATTATTTACATTTTAAGGTTGAGAACTTACATTTTTCCTGGTATGCCTTCGATTTAAATGAGTTCGATTCCCAACAGGGCCGAAAAGTATACCAGTGATGAAATTTGGGTTCCTCTCTTTCACAGTAATAAATTAATTGCCAGGGCACTGTGTGTTATGTCTGACGTGAAATTAAACTAACTTGTAAGTTGTGTGCTGATCTAATCATTCAATTTTTGGCGTTAAATAACCCTGGTAATAGTTTCAATGTTTGATGGTTCTAAGTTGAGTATGGCTGCCATTTGTCAATGTTCGCTTCTCTTCACTCATTTGTATTTGCTTTACAGGGGTTCTCAAAGTTGTTGGTTGAAGTGCCAACCAAAACTCTAAAACGAAAATGTTGGCGGGCCACATGCCACACACAAATAATCCTATGGTTAGGCAAACACAATGTTATTTTTGATTTAAAATAAATACGTATTTATAGATCGAAATAAAATACATACATTTCCATTGCATTTAAATACAACTATAAACGTTCATTCTGATAACATTTCATTTAAAATATAGACTAATGATTATAATAATGCAAATTAGGATTAGGTTTAAACATCATTTGTCATCAATTTTGCGATCGGTTTGCTGTAGCTCCAATTCTGTTCAGCCTGAGAAATGCTCTTGCATCTTTATAATAGTAACATGATGCAAAAGACAGATGTGAGAGAATGTTACTGTTTTTGTTAACATCTTGTGCTATCTTGTTCAAGTATCCTAGCCTTAACTTTTGCCTTTAATATACAAGCTGGGGCTGAAAGCATTTGACGATTAGTAACTTGAAAATTAAAACGTTAGTTGTAAAGTAAATATTCACTCGCTAAATAAGAGCAAACTAAATAATACATTTTTTCCACTTTTTGAAGATAATGTCACTTAGATGAGATCCACCGGATGTCAAGCAAACCTCAGCACGTTGTCAATCACTTTCCTCACCATAGATCATCAAATTGTCCCACCCCNCCCCCCCCCCCCTATATATACTACTATGATTAACTCCGTCAAACTCTCATGTTTGAGTAATTATTTATCAGTCCTTATTAAGTATTCCCAAATCATCCTCTCTTCCTTTGCCTTTGTTAGTATTTTGAGTTGGTTATTCTTTCTGTCCATGATATTTTCAACATTATTCTCTTGCACCACATTTCAAATTCTTATAATCTTATATTTTAAGTTCTACCAATGGTCCATATTTCCCTTCCACATATAGTTGAAAATTAATAGTTGAACGTGGGAATCGAATCCAGGACCTCTGGCTCAGCGCACCTATACTTGCCCACCAAGCACGATATAAATCTTGCATAGCCTTGCTGTTATCATTGTCGCTATAAGATGTTTCCCCTTTGAGCGGTTGTCTATTGTATAGCCGTTATCTATGTCAATTTCAACCTATTATGTACAAGATGTTGAACCCTTCATTATTTAAAGTTTAATATTAAAATATTTTATTCTATAAGCAAAACATATTACCTGTAATACTTTGGATTTTATATTTCCAAAAAACGTATTTAAACTCTTTTTCTCAATCTTACTAATACATAAAAATGACTTGGTGTTCGTCTGTTAATCATCCACGCAAAAATCACTATTTGATTCTATTGAAATTTCCAGCGGATATAACTCTAATGCCCAATTAATATAATCTAAGGTGACCTGGCGGTCTAGGGGTAAGGTGTCAGACTTCTGTGCTGGAGGTCCGGGGTTCAATCCTCGGTCTCGGCACAGATTTACCTGATTACCAAACCCTTCCTTCACCTCTGACAAGATATCTTGTGAATGTGGGGAATGCCAGGCCTCCACCGTGGTTCGGATTCCACGTTAAACTGTAGGTCCTCCATTTCATCTCACAATCACCCTACCATAACACATTAGCGTAAGTGCGTATAACCCGAACGGGTAGTAAGACGTGGTGCTAAGAATAATAATAATAATATAATCTAATTAAAATTTATGTCTACAATTTTGTTTCAACAAATCCCTACTTCTTGGCATTTTTCTCAGATTTCGTTTATCGGATCTTCAGTGGATCAACTTTGAAGGTTCCTACTTAATAGAAACTTATTACAAAACATAGCCCCGTACAACAAACAAGAGATTTATAAAACACAAAAAAAAAACTGTTGCGTGCCACAAACAAGAATCTGTAGGTCCACAGATGGCACTTTGAGAACCCCTGTTCCAAAAAAAAACCCACTCTGGCACTAGATTGTTCCGTACAACGAACGTATTGAAATGTCACCAGAATTTAGCTCGTCATGCCAACACCAACGTTTATGTCGTCCTTCACCCTGTGAAGTTAAAATGCGACACACGATTGATTTATTGCGTCAACTTGAACTAGCTAATTAAATGTCGGACTTAAAAACCTCCTAAGCCTTCCGCGGTTCTTCATTGAGGGTAAGTTAACATCGTTTAGCCGGTTTATTTTTTATGACGACGCTTTGACGATAGAAGAGATAATAAACAAATACACTTGACACGTCAACCTCGTGTGTTCATTTTAATACCGGCAAGCTCTTGCCTTGTAATATCAACAAAGTTTCTATTTTTACAATTTTACTATTTTTCCTGCTTTTAATTTAAGACTTGGAGAAAATTTCCGCTAAACCTTTTTATGTTCGGAAGCCGTTGGAGAGAGGTTGATCTTTTTATACATTTTATTTTAATGAGATATATTTAAAACCAAGAACGTGAGTTTTTTGTGTGAGGTTTCACGGGTTTAAATAATAAATGAAGAATGTTTGTAGTGAGAGTAGATTAATTGTATTTAATCAGTCAAAGATTTTTTAATGGAAATAAACTGTAGCAAAAATTGGCGTGTAGGATCACCATCTTCGTTTAAGGTGGGTGTTTCGGGAAGGCGAGAAAAGGTTAGTGTTTTTTGCCGTATTTATAGAAAAACTTGTTAAAATAATAAGTAACCTATTGCTCCAGTAGAAACAAAGTTTAATTTTCTTCACATATTGATATCAACAGTTCTTGAATATCTCTCATGAGCATAGCGGGGCTAGATTACAAACTTCTTAAATGAAGAGGAAAAGTTGTCATTCAATTCTAGTACACCCTTCACATATATTTAAAAACTGTTGATATCACCATGTGAAGAAAATAAAACTTTGTTTCTTATGAAGATATATTTTATGTGTTTGAGCCAAAACCATGCTTTGTTATTAAAATTGCAAAAACACTCACCTTTTCTTGCATTCCTTCCATTTTGACCTTAGGGGGGACTTTAGCCATGGACACTTACCACGGGAATGCGTTAAGAATTATAGGAGGGGGGTGGGAAGGATCATTAATGTGGCTACAACTATATGTTAGAGATGTAGAACGAATTGGACAATTTTAGAAGCTATAGACTGTTTTCTTGTTTTTTACAAATAAATAACTTAAAAATTCTTACCAAAATGGCATTACAAATTACTTATTGAGGCATAGCCCTACCAGTAGAAAATTTCTGGCATAGTAAAATAAATTTCAAAACTTAATTATCCCATCACAGACTGGGCCTGCTTAGTGTTGTATAAAATATTAATTTTAATTTGGTGTGAAAAACAATTATTTTTAATTTACTGCATCGCGAAAAAAAATTACTTAACATAGCTGCTTTTCTACATTCTTTGTTGGTGTTGTATTACTGACTGTTTGGACGCTCATCTTAACCCCGCTTAGCTTAAAAACACAGGATGAGGGTTAATTTTAGGACAGACCCTGCCATGCACTTTAAAAAGGATAGAGAACAACTATGGGTAGGGACTCAACTTCTTTACTCCCGTTTGGAATTGAACTAAGGCTTCTAGATCAAGAGTTTCTGGAATATTTTTGAATTATTTGTTTGACAAGTCCCGAGTAAAAAATTGAATAGGGGCCAGTAAGTTTATAAAAATATATCTATTAGTTTTAAGTAAAGAATATTCGGCTACATCCAGTATCGACAACTGTACAAACGAATATGAAGACAGGAGGAAAAAAAACGAAGGAAGATAAGTCCATGTAAATAACTTTGAGAAATATCCCAAAGCTCTTCCATACTCCCGGGAAATTTTAAATCAGGAAAAATCAGATGGATCCATGAGTTCTAAACACTACTCCAAACCTGCTGATCTTGGTATATATATTAAACACTGTACGCCAGACAAATATATATGCAAATATAAATATGTTTTTAGCAAACTACTTGCCCGCACCAGGGGCGGTCCCAAGGTGTCAAAGTGGCTCCAACAACGGGACGGCGGAACTATTTTTTTCCCCGACCTTCATTTATGGCCACACGGATATTAAACTGAACGCTGATCCAGAATTACATTTTATTGGGCCCTGAAGAATAATTTAACGTGAACTTTCTGAACAGATTGAGTATATCGGCACATCACTTATAAACAAGTTTAACATGAGTGAAACACGCTTCAGTTACCGCATGGTCTAAGGCGTCACTCTCGTGTAAGATTGATCTGATAATGATGGGGAGAGTGAGGTTTGAGTCCCAGTCGCGTGTATTTTGGGTGTTTATTCCTAAATGGTTTCCCACTCTCCTCCCATGCAATTAATGCAGGTAGGCTACCTATAAAATACTTCCCTACTCATCATCACCCCATTAGAGTATTCATATTTCCGTACAACCTGAAAAGGTAGCAAGGTGCCGTGATAAAAAAAAAACACGAGAAAAGGCACTACATCTAATCCCATTGCCCTCAATTCATCACGGTGAAAGATGAAACCACAATTTTAAAAATTTAAAAAATATATATATTTTAGCTACCCTTGGAATCTAACACGGGACTCTTTACCTCACTAACACATTTAATGTGGACAAGCTCAAACAGAAATTGTAAAAATAACGCTTTAACGCTTTACTGAAAAATTGAGTATTTATTTATCTAAATACTATGATGAAATCGAGGTTATTCAAGCGTGCAAATGAGAAAATATTATTTTTAAACGTATTTTTATTAGTAACAAGGGATCTGGCGGTCTAGTGGTAAGGTTTCAGACCTCTGTGCTGGAGGTCCGGGGTTCATTCCTCGGTATCGGCACACATTTATCTGATTACCAAACCCTTCCTTCCCCTCTGACAAGACGTGTATTAATCAAAACTTGTGAATGTGTGGAATGCCACGCCTCCGCCGTGGTTCGGATCCCATGTGAAACTGTAGGTCCTCCATTTCATCTAACAATCACCCTACCACTACATATCAACGTAAGTGTGTACAGCCCGAACGGGTAGTAAGACCCGGGCCTAATAATAATAATAATAGTAACACGCTTGGATTTAAGAATAACAGGAATTTGATATTTGGAAGGAGAATACAAAAACAATGTGTAGAAAATAAAATTATGTGAAAAACCTATATAGGTGGCTTAAATTAAGATATTTATTATTTATTTACGGGTTCATTGTTTCCAATTAATAAATATTCAGGAGATACGGCTGGATGTTTAGTGTTAGTCTTACTGTCCTAGGCTAAGTTAATGTGTGTCTGCTGATGGTGGTGAGATCGGGGATCGAATCTTGGTAGGTTATACTATGAGGGCTTGTTCCTTATTGGCTTACTACTATCTTTCCACGCAAATACGGGTAAATTACCTCTAAAATGCTTCCTTCCTCTTCCTTATCCTACGAGAGTAATTATTATATATGTGTATAACCTGAACAGGTAGCAAATACGTGGAGATACAAAAACAAGTTTTAATGTTTTGTGCTGGTTTAGCCCGTGTACTATCCGAATTTAGCTTCACTAATAGGGTAAAGGCGAGGAAACCATAGATTTAGAGAAAGTGGATCTGAATTTTCGTGGAGGGAGTGTGGGGAACCATTTATGGAAAAAAATATTCCTGGCCCAGTTGGCTTTGGTTTAAGTCCCAATATCTCAGTCACCAAAACACTAAACCATACAAACTTGGACTTTTGAGCCCACGTGACCACCGATGTGGCTCACTGAACGTTAATTACTTCAGTAAAAAAAAAAAGTATCCTGTCGGGATTAAACCTCAGACTTTCGAGTCAGAGGAGCCAGCCACGCCATCTCGGTGACAGCTCACTTAACATTAACAACCTCTCCAAGAATATACTTGTAGTAAATTACGTGCCAGTCTGAATTAAACAAAGTAGCAGTCGACTGGACCACTTGGCCGGGTAACAAGACTGATGTTTTCAAGTGTCCCAAGTGCGTCTTGACTTTCACTCGTACTAGATTTATTACCCACAACGTCTCACTGCACGACTACACGTTTGGGGTAAACGTATATTAAGGCGCGTAATAATTTGGGTATTTTTGTGCGCACGAATGGCTTACACGTAAAATCATCGGATCAGTACGGTTAATGAAAACACATGAGCGTAGTGTCTCAAATACGCACTAACACGATCACACTGCTGTCTGTCTCAACGAACATATCAAAGGTTTATACGCTATTACCGCGTCTTACTACCTGTTCGGGCTACATGCACATATGATAATTATTACTCAAACGGGGTAGGCATGAGGAAGGAAGCAATTTAGAGGTAATCTACCCGCATTTGCGTGGAAGGAGAGTGGGCAACCATTTAGAAAAAAAAACCTATCCGTAGACCCAACCGAGATTTGAACCCAGATCACCCCGTTATCTTCAGGCCAGTCTAGTACGAGAGTGATGCTTTAGACCAGAGGTATTCAACCTGCGGCCAATGGTGACATTTTTTGCAGCTCGTTAGCTCATAAAAACTATAAAATTATTTTAAGAGAAAACAATTACAAATAAATATTTTACTTAATCAACTAATAACTTACACACTAGAGCACATTCTTTGCTAGTTTTAACAGCGGTGAAGTTCGCTCCAGATCACAAACAAACCTCAACCCGGTTTTCCTTGGCGAGAAAAGGAAACTGATGTTTTTTGTTTTTTGTTAGCGCCTCGGCACTGTTATTATCCTATTCCCAATAGCCATATAAACGTTCTAACCAGTCAAGAAATGATTGGTTGAGGTATCAGCATTTATAGACTGAGAACTTGAAATGTAACAGATGAATGTAATTTATTAAAACAATAATGTATGTTCTAGTTCCTAACAATAATATAAAAATAAATGTAATATCATAGGACAACTATTAGTTTTAGTGGGGAAATGAAGTGTTTGAAACGATATTTTAAATCATTATTACTCATAATAAAATGTATAGGCAGCTTGAGGGTCATGATATAGAGGTTTGATTCTAAGTGCAGTCTATGTTTATTTATTTGAGGTATTTAATTGCACTTTCTGAATCGACTGATTATATCAGCATAAGATCATTTGTATGAGGGAGGGCTAAAGGGCTTACCAATTTTGCCGGGTAATGTATTTTCACATAACTTCCAGGGTTCTTTTGCATGCCACCATCGACATGGTACCGACGGCTTTACTTCCTCTCAGAAGGAAGTTGTGCTATGGATTTTTATCGATCAATAAAAAAACCATCGACCCCAGCTGGGTTTTAACCCACGAACATCGGGTCGTGAGGCAAGCACTTTACACAAGGTCAACTGAAGTCTATACTAATTTAGTTTTGTGGATTGGTGTGTTCTATCATACACATTACAAATCCTGAATTAGTGATATGTGTTGCTTTGATTCATGACTGTAGAATAGCCAACATGCTATAATTAATTTACTATTATTACAGTAATGTTATTCTGGTTTCAATAATGACGTCAGGGAACCGTTGAAAAGTGATGCCTTTTCTTCAATCAGAGATGCAATTTTATTAATTGATTTTTATTACTTTTTAGAAAGCAAAATAAAATTAATTATTAATTTTTATGCCTATTTTTATATTTTATAAACATAGTTTAAGGGAAGTAATGATTCAACAATATTTTTAAAAGCGAAGTATCACAGTAAAGTATCTATGTTTATCGAAGTAGGACGATTTGGTGCAGGGTTCATGTGTGGATAATCGTGTCGAACTGTAATTTGATAAATGTTGATAAGTTTGTGGAGGTTGAAAACATCGGTTGCGTTTGCAGCAATGGCCAATATTTCCTTAAATAACGCATTGTCTCAAATGTTCAATGACTATGGTGAGTACGGAGTTTAAGTATGTGGACGCTGATTGTTGGAAAAATACATGGTACGGTGTAGAAGACTCGAAAACTCTTTGCGTTATGCCAAACGAACAACGCGTCACCCACTTTGATGGCCACATGGTCTGAGGCACTACTCTCACAGAAGACTAGACTGCCAATGACTTGGAGATTGTGGTTTGATCCTGGTTGGGGTCATGTATCTTTAGGGTGTTTTTTTCTAAATCGTCTCCCACTTTCTCTCTCCATGCAAATGCTAGTACATTTCTTCTAAATTCAACCTTCCTCATTCATTGCCCACTAACGTAATTAGAACATAAGCGTACAACCTGAATGGCTAGTAGGACAAGATGCTAAAAAAGTTAGTATTTCCAGCAAGTTATGGCAGCGTAAGACATCGATATGGGTTTGTTTTTAGTTTAAAATTTCAGGATTAATGTTGGTAATATGTATATTATAGTTTAATCAATTTTGATTATTTATGACTTTCAACGATAACATTAAACTGTAACGGGCCTCGGCAAGATCTAAACTTTAATCTGTTTCGTCTACAGTAAACGGCTTGAGTTTTTGCTGCATTTTTTGAAAAAATCCATCTGTATCATCATTCTATAAATTGGAATATTGGTCTTTATATGAATTTGTCTATCATTAAAATGATCCTATAGGTTGCCAAAATTTATGGGTTAACCACATGCTTAAAGCTATATAGTATGGGCATGTCGGAAGTGTATTATATGTACAGTACAATAAGAGAGAAATAACTTACCCCTACGGGACTCCTAAGAGTGAATGAAATATTTATTATTGATGGCAATAATAGCCCTGCCATCGTAGACGACGTAAGATATAATTCGTAGATGGTTAATTATTATTGATGCTCCTTAATTTATTAAGTGATAGATGAGTTCTTGGTGCCATACTTTATAAAAAGCTTATTTGAAATTAAATATCTTTTAACAAGATCGCCGATCACTATTATGATGATTGTAGACAATAGATTACATTTTAATAATTGGTCTGCGGTTGTTAGTCCTGTTATAAAGTAGGTAAAATGTTTTCCTCTTTTAAAAATGTGAAGGAACTTGGTATTATACGTTCAAATATTTTATTTAAAATTAAAATTAGGCCTGTAGATATATATATATATTTTTTTTGCGATTTAATTTAGGGATTTTTTTTTTTAGCTTTAGAAAAATGAACAATTTGTGAAAACTAGCAGTTTCTCGGATAGTTTTTAATCCATGAAATTATGTTTTAAAGAAATGAAAGATTTCTAAGAAATGTTACTTGTGACTTACTTATTTTATAATGAGATGTTTCGAAAGCCTTTGTGATCTAGTGGTCAAAGCTCTTAGCCACAGATCTAGAGGTACCGGATTCGATTCCCGGCGCTTTAACATTATCTGTGAATCATTGGGTCTGGAACGGAGTCAACTTAAGCATCGTGAAGATAAATTAGGAGCTACTTGAGTGAAATATTAGCGACTCTGATGTAGAAACCTGAGATTAACGGACAGAAGGTTCGTTGTGCATGACAAACCCTATCCGAAGAAGTTGGCACTATCTTCCCCCTACAGACTGTGGCTGCCTGGTTGGTATGGATCGATTGTGGGCTTATTCGATGGAGAATGGTATGAATGGAGTCTTCTGTGCAGTGTGTATAGGAGGACTATAGAAGTAATCTCCACATTTAGAAGGCAGTCTGGACTATATTCACTAACTTTTGGGCAGATGGGAGTTCACAAGACTTAAACATTTTGTATGGGTCGTGATTGAGCTCTTCGTATGTACCAATATTTAAAGGACAAGTGAATATATTTCAAAATTCCGGTGTCCCTGGATTTTTGTGTGTGTGTGAATGATAGGGTATGAAGATTTTGAATAGGCCTATTAACCGGTCAAAATTTACATTTTTTCCACCACTTATTTATGCACTAATTTAGGTTCTGCGCCACATAAGAAGTCGAGAGGCTATAAGATAATTCATTGCTGTTGTTATTAATTGTCTGAGGAATGAATGTCATAAGATCTTGAATACGCTTTTAATCGGTTAGAGCAAATTGTGTTCTTCGAATGTAAGCTAGTACTTTAGGGGTAATAGTAGGTCTATTATAAGTTGTAATATGTTTCGAAGTCGCTTCACTGATACATTTATGAATATTATTAACCAGGTTGTCGATATTATTATATATTTGTATTTTTCCTGGATCCAGAGTGTGGGCTTATATACGCCTACGATGGTTCTCCCAATTTGTGACATTAAAGTAAAAAAACCTTTTTCTTATGTAGGACGCTGAAAGTTAATTTCTATTTTTTAGCCACAGGGGATGCAGCAAAGTACCGATAGTGTGGTTTAGGATACTAATTTAGCAGAAACGATGATTTTACTGGTCGAGTGGTATCTGGAATGGATTTTTTTAAATATCAACACGTCTTACTACCTGTTAGGGTTTTACACATATATGATAATTAGTCTAAAGAGGTAGGGATGAATAATGAATCATTTTAGAGGTAATCTACAAACATTTGCCTGGAAGGAGAGTGGGAAACCATTTTGAAAAGCCACCCTCAGTAGAACCGACCGAGATTCGAACCCCCTACCTCCCCATAATCAGTACGCCAGTCTAAAATTAGAGAAATGCCTTAGATCATCCGGCCATCTAAGCGGCTTGGAATCAATTATCTTGAAGAGTTAAGTAACTATAATTGTAGTGAATTAAAGACTTGAGCGATATTTCGTTTTGTGATAATATAATCTGTTTGATGTCGTTTCCAGGTAGGACTCTACAGATGATTTATGAATTTATTATTCTGATTTTCCATACTTGTCAACAAAATGTTTCGAGTTAATTCGTCATTGTTATTAGTCGTTTATTTCCTTGTGTAGACGATTGTACTTTCAACAATGAATGGTGTTAAGTCTTGTTGTGAAGTCTGAGCTTGATTTTTATCATGAATAATTTGACTCTGTTGTTGTTTGTTTGAATCGTTTACTAACGCTAGTTTTTAACGATCCAACTTTCACGTTTAAGTTTGATGACAGCTTCCAACCATGTAGTTGCGTCTTTGTGTAAAGTATAAATATGCGTGGTGTTATCAGTACTCTCGTTCATAAATTCATTGGTTATTTTACTTATGATAGATTTTTTGATAAAGTTGGCCTCTTCATAGGAACAGTTGGTTTCACCAATTCTGGCAACGGCATAAAATATTCTTGGATTTAAACTATTTTTTATTTTATTTTTATTTTTAACTGATATGGCTGTTTACAAGATACGGTCATAGTAAGCTATCGCTCCTATACGTTACATAGTATTTGTTTTGAAAAATTCTAGTACAAAAAGTTCATATTGATCAGACACACACACGTAAAGAAATATATTACTAACAAATATACGGTAACCGCTAAACAAAGAAAGAACGCTCCCTTGGATGTTTGTTTCCTTTGTCAAAAGCTAAAGGTTATTTACATTAATTACCTGCTTCGGTGGCCGCAATGGTCTAAGGCATCACTCTTGCTATATACTGCACTGCAAATGACAGTGAGATCGGGGGTTGAAACCCGGTCGCGTGTATAAAGTGTGGTTTTACCCTTGGTGAAATTAATACTTAGCACCGCGTCTTAATACCCGTTCGGGTTATACTCTTAAGTACTATTTACTCTAAAGGGTTAGGAATTGGGAAGGTTGAATATAGAGAAAGTGAACCAGCATTTGTGTGGAGGGAGAGTGAAAAATCATTTAAGAAAAACCACCCCCAGTTAAACCGAGAGAGATTCAGTCTGGCTCCACACGAAACTTGCGCGTTAGCTAACTACGCCACCGAGGTGGATCCCCCTAGGTTGTTTTAAACTCTCCCTCCACGCAAATTTGGGTACATTTCCTATAAATTCAATCTTACTTAATCCCAACTAATTGATGTAATTAGTACAGATGTGTATAACATGAACAGGTAGTATAACATGGTGCTAAAAAAAATATTTATTTATTTATTTTACAGCTGAATTTACACCGAGTGTCAAAGATAGCAGCTTAAGAACACATGACTTAATTTACGAATGCATGAAATAGTTCAAGTGGAGCTTTGAGCTATAAGTTAAGGTTCTTTCTATGATAATAAGGCTATAGAAGTACTGCCATATAAGTCCACATATAGCACACACATGATACACCCTACATGATTAACGGCAGCGTTGCTGAAGTGGTTAGAACTCCTGACTGACACGGGGTGGGGGGTTAGAGTCATATTTTTAGTCTTTTGCTGAGAGTCAACCTATTTCCTGGTGTACCAGTCTTGGTAAAATTACGTACCATGGGCTGCATTTGGCTCGTCACGTCTTTTTATGTTACTCGAAAGCTATAAATATTTGTAAACGAAGAAAGATTTAGTGTTAAGAATACCACAATTTAACCGCATCCTACAACTCGTTCGGTCTATACGACTATATATTAATTACAATACTGTTTTGGAGACTATGAAAGTTTTAATTTAGAGTAAGTGTACCCGCATTTGCACCGAAGGAGAGTAGAAAATAATTGAGTAAAAACAAACCTCAGTGCACCCATCCAGGATCGAGCCCCGATCTCCTTGTCTTCGGAAGTCTAGTCTATTACGAGAATAACGTCTCAGACCATGTGGCCACCGAAATAGGTACCATTTTTTTTTTCAATATACTGATGAAGTTTTAAGAATTTAGATTACTAAATTTACATCCGAAATTATATAAATGACTAAATTATGAAAACAATTGCATTCATTTCGTTGACTTAAGATTTTTTTTTAGAACTACGTAATCATTTTTATATATTGTCTTCCTATTTTAGGTTGTCATTGTAAAAAGAAATATAAAAAATTCGTCTACCGAAACATGCATTTTATTTGGTGGCCCATTCTTATATTTGATTTATCAATGCAGCCCTTCATAATAAAAAAAAATTGCCCCCGCCTGTGGTATACAGATAACATTTACAAGCAACAGGTCGAATGTGTGATTGGTTGACCTTTGAATCTGGACTATAAATACGGCCCTTAGTCCCAACAGGTCGCATTAGAGATGGTTTGTCGTCAGATAATTTTTATTATAAAGCTTTATAATAAGAGGTAGAGTATTAATAAGAATTGCTCCCACATTAGCTGAAACGATGAGGAACCGATAATCATAAATCACATTAATAAAAATAACTCCCCAATGCACCTACCTGTTAGATTATTTAATTTAGTACCACGTCTTACTACCCGTTCGGCTGTTACGCTAATGGGTTAGGAATTGGGAAGGTTGAATATAGAGGAAGTGAACCCTCATTTAGATGGATGGAGAATGGAAAACCATTTAGGAAAAACCACCCTCAGTTCACCGAAGTGAGATCCTAGCCTTAATCTCACCGTCCTCGGCAGTTTAGCTCAACACGAAACTAGTGCGTTAGCTAACTACGCCACCGAGGCGAGTCACCTATTAGAGAATATAACTTCAACATATCATCCACTGGTAATCTCTTTTATAGAAAGTCTAACGTCTTACACTGCGTGACCACTTGTGTGGGTATTTAATTAATGGTTTATCACTCTCCACAAGTGGCTGTTGCCCCCTCATCCCGTGCCCTTAGATTAGTACTTTTTTTTGTTTGTTTGTTTCAGCACCCTTTTGGATTGTACACTTAAATACTTACTACGTTAATGGTTTTAGGGATTAGGAAGATTATATTTAGAGTAGGTGTACCTGCATTTGCGTTGAGGGAGAGTAAAAAACAAAACTTATGTATAAACCACCCTTAGTAAACCCGTTCAAGTTTGGAACCTCGATCTCCCCATCATTGGCAGTCAAGCGTACTGCAAGAGTAGCGCCTTAGACCATGCGGCCACTGAAGCGGGTTCTGACACTTTCTAATACCATGATAAACTGTTTATGCATTCATTGTTCAAGGTGAAAAAAGGGGTATATTATAATAACAAAACTTGGGGATGTAATAAATAGCCAAGCTATTATATTTGTTAATTACGGTTACTTCTAAATATCATATTCTTTAAATTGAAAGGTGACCTGGTGGTTTAGGGGTAAGGTGTCAGACTTCTGTGCTGGGGGTCCCGGGATTCAATCCTCGGTCCCGACACAGATTTATCTGATTACAAATCCCTTCCTTCACCTCTGACAAGACGTGTATTAATCACAGCTTGTGAATGTGGGAAATGCCAGGCCTCCAGGTCCCATCTAAATTGAACTTTACTTAGATTAGTAAAAGGTCCTATCTAAATTGAACTTTACTTAAATTATTAAAAGATCTTATCTAAATTGAACTTTACTTAAATTAGTAAAAGGTCCTATCTAAATTGAACCGTACTTAGACTAGTAAAAGGTCCTATCTAAATTGAACTGTACTTAAATTAGTAAATGATCCTATCTAAATTGAACTTTAATTAGATTAGGAACAGGTCCTATCTAAATCGAATTCTACTTAGATTAGTAAGAAATCCTATCTAATTTGATATTTACTTAGATTAGGAAAGGGAGGGAGATCATATCTAAATTGATCTTTACTTAGATTCTGAAAGGAAAGGATGTACTGTACTTATATTCTAAAAGGGAGTGTAGGTGGGTTTCGTTTAGCCAAAACAACCGAAAAATTGGGAGGGGGTTGGTTAACCAAAGGGATTAGAAAGTTATATTATTACTCATTCGACAACTAAAATTGTTTAAGTGTACCCTTCCTTCCCCTTGATTCATTTGTCAACTACAAATCTAGTGCAGTCTGGTTCGATTCCTACTGGTGATAATCTACATTTTCTCAGTGCACGGGTTGACCATGCTATCCTATTAGTAAATATCAAGACTTTGGGGTTAGATGTATAGTATTAGGCCTACAGTCTTAGGCTACGTTAGTTTGCAAGTATTGTGAAAATATGTTTAGAAATTGCACCCTAAATACACAAATTAAAAACAAAATACACATTTTTTGGAAGATGACTCATTTCCGCCATGCTTTTCTTTGGTAGATGGATTTATCAATTCCTTTACTAGTCAGTAGAATAACATAATAATTATGAATTTATAATCAAATTTAATTCTTGCTCTCAGCTTATACTTTCTAAAAACAGGGTTATCATAAATAAATGACTTACAAAATAACTTTCGATATCAACACCCAATAGCTACCCACACAACACTAGTGACAAGAAACGTACTGTTTGGATAGTACAGTACAATTTAAACATGAAGACAGAAGGGTTACTAGATTTACTTTCCCGTATTCATACGTCAAGTCATGTGATCTTCAATTGTCACTTTTGGTCGATATCTATAAAATAACACCGATAAATACAACGATTAAATGTTATAAACAACAGCAAAAGGTTTGTATTTTCTAAAACTGTCCTTCCTATAAAAATTGGACTGTATTAGAATGGAGCCATACACATATAGTTCATTCTAGCAGGTACCTACTTGCTTCTAAGCCTGTAGCCGACCAACACGCTGAATTTGATAGGTATACTGTTCTAGAAAGCCTTATTTAGCACCAGAATCCCACTGTATATTAGTATTTTGGCACGAAATAAGGCCTTCTAGAACAGATTTCCCACCAATTTCAAGGTATATTTAACCACAAGAACTTGGCAAGAGATCGAACCTGGAGTTCTCCACTTGTAGCTCTGTCTTACCTGTGTGCGAGACTATCAGCAGCAGTAGCACGACGCCCAATGGACGCTGCCACATGATGGTAGGTAAGGGTCACACACGACTTGTCACGCGACCGTCTCTTGCAGAGCTGGTCCGAACACTGAAGTGTTGAGTGGGAACTGTGAAGTCCTCAAGATGCCATATCGGCTTCGAGCGGGACACGACCACGCAGACTCCGCGCTGTGGCTACTCCCCTCCCTCCCCTTTTCGGCCATCCTTCTACCTTGTGTCGTCTGGGATGATCACTTATTGTTGATCAACAAATCATTACACCTGGAGGGGCCACAGTCAAATGGGGCTTTGTAAGCTCACGGTAAAACTCAGCGTGGACTACGAGAACGCCTACCGAATCATTTCTACGACTAATATTATCAATGTGGTTTATTGTTATTACTTTTAAAACTATTGCCATTTACAGCTTAAGCTAAGAGATAAGGATGAGGAAGTAAATGTAGAGGAAGTGCACCTGCATTAAAGTTGAGGTGATGACTATAGGGGTAAATCACTTTGTAAAACCATCACCAGTGTATCCAACCGAGATTCAAACTCCACCCTCCCTATCACCAACAATCCAGTTTATTAAATAATTACGCCCTGGACTGTGTGAACACCGAAGCAGGCTGCGATTGTTTTTAATCAAATCTTCATCTTTCTTCTCTACCACTAGGACGTCTGGACCACGAGGCTTTGTCCCCTGCCAATCGTCTCTGTCTGAAACCTTAGCTCATTTGGTAGCGTATCCGGCCCTAAGTTAAGGTTATTGGCTTCAATTTACAACATAATTTTTTTTAAATCTATGTATAAATTAAGAATCTCTAATATTATGGTGATGAATTAATGGCTTTAGAATTGGTTTTGATCCTCTTCGGTGGCCTCATGGTCTAACGCGCTACTCTCGCTGCAGACTAGACTGCCGATGACAGGGAGATAAGAGGTTCGAATCTTAGTCAGGTGTACTGAGTGTGATTTTACCAAAAATTGTTTTCCACGCAAATATGGGTACACTTACTCTAAATATAACCTTCATAATCCCTAAAACCATCAGTGTTATCAGTACATAAGCAAATAATCCAAACAGGTGGTAATACGTGGTGCTAAACAATGTTGTTTTGTGTTGATCCTAGAGTTAAGTCAGTTTGTAAGTTGTATGATAATATAATAAGTTGGTTCAGAAAGTACGTTGAGCCCTTCTCACGTGTAATTAACTGTGAAATTACACATATGAATACGAACGAACCAGAAAACGTATTGAAGTGCGGTTTTATGCGTTCTTAATTTGACAACAGTAAAACAATTGAGATCAATCTAATTTTTTTTTCCATTCAAAATATTTCAACATTAAAAAAAATATGATACAACTATTTAACTTGTGTCAATTTCAGTTTTTATGAAGTAGGCTACATAAATCCACATACCGACGCGATGTATTTCGAGCCATGCTACCTATCTAAACCAGATGTTATCTTTAGGGTGAAACGGGATCTAAAATGCCGCTTGTGATAGTTAAACAGTCAAAGATGTCCAAGGTGAAGGTGCTGATCGAGTCAACTCTGACCTTTCCAAAGTAGTAGCTAGCTCTCCAAGTAATGAATACTTTGCCAAAACTCGTTCCTCGATTCGACCATGTAATAACCTTGATATACTATTGTTGACCTCGCTGGTATTGAGGTTAAGTTCTCACCTCAGGACCCAATGTTCGTGGGTTACAACCCAGCTAGGGTGGAAGAGTTTTTCTTGAGCGATAAAAATCCGTAGCACAACTTCCTTCGAAGGGGAAGTAAAGCCTTCGGTACTAGTCGATTGTGGCATGCAAATTAACCCTGGAAGGTATATTAAAATACCTTTCTTAGCAAAATTGATGGGTCCTTTCACGTTAGCTTATAGAAATTCTTACCCGCCTTGGTGGCGTAGTTGGCTAACGCGCTCTTTTCTTGTTGATATAGACTGCCGAGGACAGGGATATAGAGGTTCTAATCTCGGTTGGGTGAACTAGGGGTGGTGATACAGGGTTTTCCATTCTCCCTCAGCGCAAATGCGAGTTCACTTTCTTTCATTTCAACCCTCCCAATTTTTAATCCACTAGCTTAATTAGTACTTAAGCTCACTACCCGAACGGGTAGTAGGATGTAGTGCTAAATAAAATAAATAATATAGAAATTCTTGTGTGTTGATATAATCAGCCGGTTCAAAAAGTGCACGTTAAATACCTCAAATAAAAAATTATATACTACTTTTTACTAAAATATTTCTATCGAATCCAGGTGTTAACGAATGTTGTCTGCTAACACGACACCTTTAAATGGGGATGTAGGAAATTTGAGAAACGACCAGAGTTTTTTCAGTTATTAAAGTAAGATTTTTTTTTTGCTAAAATAAATAAAATATAGCTCCATTAGAAACATAGAGTTTTGTTTTATTCACATGGTCTTATCGACAATTAATGTTGAATATCGGACATGAGGATAGCGGCATTAGGTGACAAACATTTTAAATGAATATAAAATATGTCATTAAATTCCAGGACATCCTTGACAGATATTCAAAGAACTATTGATATCACCATGTGAAGATAATTAAACTCTATGTCTGTATAGAAACAATATTTGATTTATTCTGAATAAAAAAGTGTTGATATAAAAACTGTAAAAACACTGACCCTTTCTCAAGTGTACTCTACATTCCTACCTTAAGGAAGTTGCCTCTAAGTGAGAAATTGCCGCCAAACCTTCATCTTTAGTGAATATTATTGGGTGACCTGGCACGCTAGGGGTAAAGTGTCAGACTTCTGTGCTAAGGGTCCGGGGTTCAATCCTCTGTCTCGGCACAGATTTATCTGATTGCCAAACCCTTCCTTCAACTCTGACAAGACGTGTATTAATCACAACTTGTGAATGTGTGGAATGCCAGGCCTCCACCGTGGTTCGGATTCCACGTTAAACTGTAGGTCCTCCATTTCATTTTACAATCACCCTACCATTACACATTAGCGTAAGTGCGTATAACCCAAACGGGTAGTAAGACGTGGTGCTAATGATAATAATATTTAATGCCACATTGTATTATTTCAAAACATGTTGGTTCACGCAAAAATAGGGTCGAAATATTCCAACAGGGCTTTTTTCCTTAAACACCCTATAATAAGAGCGTTATTAATGGTAAAAATGAGCGAAAAAATAAGATTAGCTAATTTTCAACAACTTTTTAAGCATATTTATGGCAATATGAGACTAGTGTTGGTGAAAAAGGGATCTGGATTCAGCCTTCCTGCGACAAATAAGTAATTTTTTGATAGGCTCACAACAAATAATTTTAAGAAATTTAAGAACTAGCAGTTTTCTTTCGACCTCTTTCTTATGAAAGAGAGTGATTGTAGATGAAGGGTGAAAGGGAGTATAAACTTGGACAGAATAGAGCAGTAGTTCCAGAAAATTACACTGGCCATTGTATTTGAGGCCTTGTGGCCTGACAGAGATTTATACTTTCTCGCAGAGCTACAGTGCCTGACTTTGATCTTACACACTATGGGTTAGCCTAATGATTGCATCAAGATTCATTAAACACAAGAATATTCCAATTTCCTTTCAAGAAGTTGTTGGTTAACTTCTTTTATAATTGTATATCTCTGGAAAGAATTTTATAATATGATACTTCAAAATGTCACTTTAATAAATTCAACCTGTTTCGGTAACTGCATAGTCTAAGGCGTCAATCTCGCAATAGCCTAGACTATCAATGACGGGGATATCGGGGTTATAATCTAAGTCAGGTGTACTAAGGGTGTCTTTTCCAAAATTGTTTTTTATTCTCTTTCCAAGCAAATGCGGATACATTATTATTATCAGCACCACGTCTTACTACCCGTTCGGGTTATACGCACTTACGCTAATGTGTAATGGTGGGGTGATTGTGAGATGGAATGGAAGACCTACAGTTTAACGTGGAATCCTAACCACGGTGGAGGCCTGGCATTCCACACATTCAAAAGTTGTGATTAATACACGTCTTGTCAGAGGTGAAGGAAGGGTTTGGTAATCAGATAAATCTGTGCCGGGATAAGGATTGAACCCCGGACCCCAACACAGAAGTCTGACACCTTACCCCTAAACCACCATGTAAATACGGTTATACTTCCCTTAATATAGCCTTCTTAACCCCTAAAACTATCAGCGTAATTAGTACATAAGCGTATAACCCGAGCGGGTGGTAAGATGCAGTGTTAAAAAAATGATAAGAATTATTGTCCTGAGCTCTGTAAGCGCTTGTTTGGATTTGACCTTTTTTATGTAGTATATTATTTGTGTGGTTTCATAAAATGCATCTTTAACTCCTCTAGAACTAGCAGGTCGTTGTAAAGTTTGTGAGAGATGCGGTGGGTGAATTTTAAGAGAAGCG
This sequence comes from Timema californicum, assembly GCA_902141385.1. Taxonomy (NCBI): domain Eukaryota; kingdom Metazoa; phylum Arthropoda; class Insecta; order Phasmatodea; family Timematidae; genus Timema; species Timema californicum. Next base: position 73,640 of record CABFOW010002020.1, on the reverse strand, counting down.
GTCTCTTTAGAAGGGCAATAATTCACTCAGAATAATAATACACTCTCACTACGGCTCTCGAAGGCCGCCATACTTCTCTTAAAGTGGATTAACTATGACGGAAGAGGGAGTTAAAGGAACACCAGACACCCAACCCTAATGTCACGGCTTGTCTTGTCCGGGTGTTATTGTAAGTCGGGTTTAAAGACACGTCAACACCAAAGTGAAAATTAGAGTCATAACACAAATAAAAGGTAGAAAGTAGTAACGTGAAATAAGACTGACGAGAGATAAGACAAAAATACAGTGAAGCTAAAGCTATGACTAGGGCATGGCTGCGTAAGAGTAGAAAGTAACCGCTTATACAGGTAGAGTTACTAATATTTAATTTTAGGGGACAGCCACTCTAAAATCACTGCTAGGAACCGAAGAAAACAGCTGCCATTTAAATTATGAATAGTACACTTCAATGATGCTCGTAAGGTCGATCACGTAGAGATTTAAAGTTGATCTCCAGTGAATCCCTTAAGAATATGTTTTTTTACTCAAGTACTTAGATAAATATATTGGAAAAATAATGTCCCGCACAACTTAAAATACACCTTTACCTAATTGCAGGCCTGGAGCGTTTCTTTCTTCCATCTTGATTAGTTTGGAATGTACAAGGTATTTGTATTGTTAGCAGTACAAAAACCACATCGGAGTCGCCGTTGGCTGGGATATCAAAAATAAGCTATTAGTGACAGGTGATATCTACACGTCCATCACAGACTCTTCCTTAAATTATGTGGGAAGAATGCCTCTGCGCACCGGATGATTCCTGTATAACTCAGTGTTAGAGCAATGGCGTGCTATGCCAAAGGTCCCAGTTTAGACTCCTGTGTTCTAGGTGTCATTTTTAAATGTTTTTGAATATTATACTATAGTATATTTTTATAATCATTGATACCCAAAGCGACGCATTATATATATTTTTATATATGTATACATATATACATATATTTTATATATATGTATATATATACATATATTTTATATATTTATATATATTTTATATATGTTGTGATGTTATTTGCCACCCTACCTTGTATTTCCCTATGTTTTCTACTTTTGTGAACAATTACCCATTTATTTTCCCGTGAAATCTTCGAAGCTCGCCAGCTGGTTGCCGGCCTGACTAATGATACTGTTTACATATATTAAATAAATAAAAAGGACGGAAGTAAAAACGTAAAACATTGTTTTAAATAATTTAAATAAGGAATTTTGATTTAAGGAAGAACACTTACCTTTTATTAAGCATATTAATTATCTTTTTAAGAAGTGTGATTGACTCTTGTATTAATTTTTAAAGTCGACCATGTTTGTTTTAACGCATGCGCAGTGCGATCAAACAAGTGAGTAGAGGGCCGTGATTTGGAAAGGAAAAAGGAAGGAAGTAAAATCAAGCGGGCTGTTCAATTTTTGACAGAAGGAAATAGACATTTAGTTCTTTATAAAACATTCATATTCAATTGGCTGTATTTAAATACTTATATTGAACCTAAATTTCATTTTTATTTTCTCCCTAGTCTATAGCCAACAATTCATTTTCGTTATATATTAGTTTTCTCTTTGGACTTGGAAGTAAGAATAGAACATTTTTAAATTTAAAAGATTGGAAGGTTTTTAAAAGAGTAGAGAGGTCTTCTTCCGGGTTGGTGGTCCAACAAGGAACCAAATCGTTGGGGCTCCCAATTCAAGTTATTTTATAGTGATTCAAAGGTGGTGGATTAAGGAGAAAGTAGAAAAAAAGGGAAGCTAAGAGTGTGTATAAGAACTACAATATTTATGCTAATTTAAATTGTGGAAGAATTTGAAGTGAAACAAATTTATGAAGATGGTGTTTCAATATGGACTAATTATTCATGGGTGAGGTCAAACCAACTCTTCAACTTTCGATTATTGTAATCATTTATTTTCTCTTTCCTATATAAATCAGAATTTATTTACTTCCAGAAAGACTAATACAGAGAATCAATTAACATTTTATGTTATGGCTAATTATTAATTTTATTGATTTTATATATTTTTTTCTCTTCCTTTGGTTTCAACAATACTGTGCTCTAGCTTGTTAATTTAGAATTATAACTAACCGGAATTCCATAGGTAGGGTTTGGATGTGGTAAAAGGGAAACAACAATAAATCCACAAAAGTGCCAACAATTGTTATTCTATACATTTTATTTTTATTTGTAGCCTAAATTACATTTTTCTTCAACAATCCATTTTTTTTATCAAAAAATGTTCATGGTTTTTAGCTTTAAGTTTAGCCAGAGGTCCCAAGTTTGAGAGTCGTCGTGCCACTGAGTTGATAGCCGAGGTAAATTTATTTTATTATTATTATTTTCCCCCTAGATACTAGGGGTGGCGCCCAACTAAAACACAAATTATATAGATATAAAGAGAATACACATAGGTCTCTTACAGTGTTTGAATTAGTCGAAGTCGAGGTAATAAAAATATTTGTTTTTCCTGTTAAAGGTATATTATATATTATTTATTTCATTACAATGTATATATATTTTATATATATTTATATCATATATATATATCATATATATATATAATATATGTATAATTTGTTTCGTTATTTTTCTTACTCCACTACAGGTAATCACTTCGGACGATGTCCCACACAATATAAAATTAATCTCTGTATGCCCTGGTTTCAGTCCACTCTAGGATAGGGTGTAAGGAAGGGTGTTTACAGTATTTTAAAACGGAAGAAAGCAACGTTATCTAATTAAGTATAATCTCTCTCTCTCTCTCTCTATATATATATATATATATATATATATATATATATATATATATCGATGGCCTATTTCTAATACCACTTATCTCAAAAATTATTGAAAATAAGGTTTGACTATAGGGACATTCTATATGCTGTTCTGCGTTTATTTATAATACCTCTTATCTCATAATGTCCAAAACAAGGGCGGAAAAGGGAAATTTAAAACCTCGTATCTTGTTGTGGCTCCACTGGCCTTTCCAATACCTCTTATCTCAACAGATTGTATTTGGTTGACTCTTGGCTAGTGTGTGCCAGTGTCAAGTTCTACTAAAAGGAAAGAAAACTCAAGTTTTTTTTACAATGTCTTATCACTAATGGTGCAAAATCTACATAATAAAACTTTCCTTTTTCTATTTCATAGGAGAATGTTATTTTTTATAATGTTTAATCTTTTATAAACCCATTACATTCAGCGCACCAGATAAGTGTTATTGGAAATGGTTTCTTCTGCTTCTTAAATAAGATACGTGTCATTGCTTCATTTTAATCTTTGTAGAACTTAGACAAAAGAAGCACAGGAAAAATTTAATTACGTTTGTATCTCGCATAGCTCAAATTTATTTAATGTAATAAAAAAATTGTCCTCTACCTATTACTTAGACCAATATTTACAGAACTTTTTATTTGTATGTAAAAAATTGATGCAAACAACAAGCTATTCAGATACGTGTTATTGTTTCATTTTGTTCTATTTGTGTAACAATGGAAGGCAAACCGAGGACATATTTCCTTAGTTTTCATTTTTATCACTAAAATTGGCTAACATTTTTATTATAATTTAATTTAAGTGATTAGAACCCTTTTATCCCCATTTATCATGGTTTCAGTTTTTATTTGTAGCTATATAAAAATGTT
>CABFOW010002020.1:43482-54530 GCA_902141385.1 Timema californicum | reverse complement strand
CCCTGGCAGCTAGCTTACCTAGTACTTATCTTCAGAGAGAAATAGCCCTTCTTCACCAGGGCGGATAGCGAATATGACTAGATAACACGGGCAGGAAAGACACTCGGTGAGTCTGGAGCCAGACTGGCCACTTTTCAGTCACTTACTCTTTATCCCTCCTCCACATAAAAGTTATTGAATCCCCTTACCAACATACTCAAGAGCAGTTCCTATTTTTCCTCCGAGAGTTATTTCTACCGCCCCATCTCCAGCTCTGCCTCCTGACGCAACACACCAGCAAGAGATACACAACTAACAAGCAGCTACCCGCTTCGGTGGGTCCCGTGGTCTAACGCGCTACTCTCGCAATAGACTAGACTGTCGATGACAGGGAGATCTAGGTTCGAATCTCGGTTGGATGTATTTAGTTTTTTTTCCAAAATGGTTTTTCACTTTCCCTCCATGCAAATGCGGGTATACTTCCTCTAAATATAACCTTTCAAATCCCTAAAACCATTAGCGTAGTTAGTACATAAGCGCATATCCTGAACGGGTAGTAAGACTCGGTGTTAAAAAAAAAAGAAGTAGCTTTTATCTTAGACTTTTCTCTCTATTAATAATAATAATAATATTTAGCACCACGTCTTACTACCCGTTTGGGTTATACGCACTTACGCTAATGTGTAATGGTAGGGTGATTGTGAGATGAAATGGAGGACCTACAGTTTAACGTGGAATCCGAACCACGGTGGAGGCCTGGCATTCCCCACATTCACAAGATGTCTTGTCAGATGTTAAGGAAGTGTTTGGTAATCAGATAAATTTGTGCCGGGACCGAGGGTTGAACCCCGTTCGCCAGCACAGAAGTCCGACACCTTACCCCTAGACCACCAGGTCACCTATAAGTTTGAAGTAAAAGTGGGAATTGAAAAAATAAACTATGTAAATTCACGCAACATGTCTTAATTCGTAACACTGGCCTTGAAGCTCAGAATCAAAAACTCTTCTAGTGTTATGAAATGTAATTGAAACTAATTTTCGATTATTCACGTTCTGCTTAGAACTATTTAGATGGCGATAACATAATTTGGGAAGAGATGAGGATGTGTTTACCACTCGGATCCCAACTAAAAATAAGCACCATTATTTTCGAGAATATTCTTAACTCATAACGTTGAATATACAGGGTGGTTTTTTTTTTGAAAGTTGGCGCGATGGAATATCTTTAAAAATGTATTTAAGAAAAAATGTTTCATACAAAAAATGCTTGGTCTTAAGATGTCGACAAAATTACATAATTTATGTTTGTTTTATTGGACATTTTCAAGTCCAGCTCAAGGTCAAATATTGATTTTCAAATGTGACACTGTACTTTTTATTAAAGAATAGTATTCTACGAGAAAAAACAAACAACTTTTGTATGAAACACCTTTTTACCCGAAGCTTATTTTAGATCATATTTAATAAAGCAAAGAAATACTTATGATATTTTTGGAACTGTTTTTACTTAATTTTATTGCCTACTAGAATATGTATAGGGTAGACAAATTTCGATCAAAACTATCACAAATTAAAAATAAACGTTCGTTCATAAAGATTAAAATGTTAAATAAAATTAGTCTACCTATTATGTTTATTATGCTGTCGTATTTGTTTAAAAAAATATAATATGAATCTCTTCACTTAACTAAATAAAATTGTTTCAGACAAAACTTTCTTGTTTTTTCCTTAAAATAATATTTTGCAAAAAAAAACACAGGGTCCCATTGGAAAAACAATGGTTGACTTTCAGATGACCTTGAAGACGTCCGCTAACTTAGGAATCAATCTTTTCTTAAATGCGTTTTTTTAAAGATATCTCGCTGTGCCAATTTTTTTAAAAAAAATCTATATATTCATACCAATGTGAAATACTTACTCGAGCAAAACTCATAATTTAATAAGGGTAAAATATTAGTTTATTTAAAAATGTTTAAAAAATATTATACCTGTACATGGAGATCGAATCCTAAGCTTTTTGCTTAGCGTGCCAATACCTTAACAGTGAGATAGCCAGAGAGATATGATCAGGTCATTCATAGTTTAAGATAGAGTCTATGATGGACGTGTGAGATCGTCGTATACTTAGAGTTATGATAACCACAGCCACCGATAGCTCGGGGTTGGCATGAATGCTGCATTCTGTTTAAATAACTGTACGTGACTGCCTTTTTACATATCGAGAGATCAGTGGCACATCAAGCCGAAGTTTCCTAATTGTATTCCCACGTACTATCATTTTAACTCTCTATTTAAATTAATATCAAGTGAGTTATATTTAAATAATTAATGCACTCTGTTTTAAATAAGGGAAGAAAATTAATTTTAAATTAATATATACTAATTTAATTATTAATTATCTTATATTTATTTAAAATTAATTTTCTTCCTTTATATATAAAAAGTGCATTAATTTTAAAACACTCAGTCGAAATTTCCAAATATCTAAAGGGTATTCCAAAATAAACTGCTTCTTGCAGGAATATTTCCATTGGGAATATCCATGAGTCTTATCCCCACCCACAACACAAATCAAAGATTAACCTTTTTTTCATATTTATTAACCTTAAAATTTATAAGTGGTCACGTGGATCGAAACCGTGACCTTTAGCTTAGTACGCCAACACTTTTCCCACTGAGTTATCCAACCCATGCTCAGGATTATTCTGCACTCAATTATAGCTGATGTTTCTGCACATTCATCACAGACTTTGCCTTAAAATATCAGTGAAGAATGACCCAGAGCAAGAGACGATTCCTGGATAGCTCAGTGGTAAGAATATTGTCGTGCGAAGCTAAAGGTTTCAGGTGTCATTTTCCAATAGCTTGGGTTTTTAGTTCATTACATAATTTTGTTCTCAATTAAATTAATATTTTACTGTATTATTAGTGTTATTTTATAGCTAGTGATATAAACAGTTATATTTGCAGATCATGTGAATTGATGTATGAACATATTAAAGTAAATCAAGTAACTTTTCTAGCTGTCAGATAAGGTTCTTCCTATGAAAATTGGACAGAGCCTTTAAATAAAAGTACACTCCATTTTCAGTGAATGGTATAACTCTTACATTGACTGACAGCACCATGGCTCTATCTTAACTATGAGCATGAACATAGCAAGGTAAGCTTGCTACCTTTAAGGGTAGATGAAGGGTATATGACCATAACAGATTATTAGGGAACTTTATGAACGTAACTGTACAAAAAAAATTAATGTATGTGTGAATTGGTTTGTGTCAGCGTTAAAGCGGAATATAAATTTTAACCCTTTTAAACCAAATAAAAAACAAACAAAAAAACCCAGTGATGTCCATGATTCAAACCACGGGCATACTGACACATGAAATCTAACATGTTAAACATTTAAGTCCAGGTGTGGTGGAACCGGGATAGGAGTTTTTTTTTTATTTCTCCCTTGGAATAAATGCCCATCCCCTTTCCAGAATACACTCCAAATCCTTTGATATGTGAAGCTGAAAGATGGCCTTAAATCAAATTCCAAATGATGACTTTGAAATGCGATCAATTTTCAAATATTTGCCAGAGAAGACCACTTTAAATAGCTTCTAAGGGTTAGTTGTTAGAAAAAAATCAGGCGAGGAGCACTTTAAATAGTTTCTAGAGCCATTTAAATTTCAAAAAATGTCTGAGGAAAACTACTCCAAATAACGCTTTGCTGACCGTGGTTATTGGATTGTACCACTTATGCAGTTGTATTATAAATATAAGCTAATTTGTAAGTCACGGCCTAATATTATCAATCTGTTGAGAAAATGCACATTAAATACCTCTAGTGATATTCTGAAAATTAAAAAAATGACACCCGGACACGGGAATTGAGCTCGGGACTTTTGGCTTAATACGTCAATGCTCTTACCACTGAGCTAACCACAGGAATCTAGATGGAGTAATCCTCTCTAAAAAGCATAAATAATAGATTTGGCTATAAAAAAACAAGATGCAAACTCAAACAAAATTTCCGGGCGACTCACAATTTATTTGACCAAGGTTTGACAGGACGACATGACAGCTTATAAAGGATGTTGTGAACACAAGGAATCTACTGGTCTTCATCATTCATAGCTTGATGATCTTGCAACTTGCAAATTGATGATGCGGTGGATGAGGGCCGTCTACTCATTTGTTCACTGAATACGACTCCACTAGGAGTTGTTGAGCCATTCATTTTCTATTTCATAGAAGCCGAGATCATTCATTGAGAAGGGTGTTATTGACCTTATTCCATCATATTTTGTAATACATATGGCTGAGGATTTTATCTAACACAACCATTATCAAGGCTTTTGCATCAATGGGTGTTATTGTTGACAATTATATTTTATTGATCTTACCAAATCTACGTGATTCGATTTGTTACCAAGTAAGTAGATATATGATTTTTATTTTCTTTAATCATTATTTAAATTATTTTAAATATTGGTAAAAAGATTTTACTTACTTACAAGGTGTATGGCAGCTAGATTTATTCATAGTTTGGTTTTGTTTAGCATGCAGCTAGTTGGAGACTATCCATGTTTCCATTACGTAACTGATCGATTTGATAACAAGTGAATAAAACTGGTAGCTTGAGTCAGATTTCTATTATTATATTTTTATTAGAAGCATCAGTTTTTAGTAAGAAATGTAACTATAGTTTTGATATCTTAGCACTTGTTGCACTCTATGTAGTTCTGTTTGTAAATAGCACTTCAGTCTCTAACAGAAGGGCGTTCCTCCAGTTGAATAACCCTGGGTTGATGTCCTAGCCCTCGTTGCAGTCCTTTTAGTGCTGTTTGCAAGGGATACTCCAGTCCCTGACGCAAGAGGAGTTCTTACAGTTGAAGAACTCTTGGTCTTGGTTGATATAGGCCTATTATCATTCGTTGCGGTCCTTGTAATGCTTTTTGCAAGAGATGTTCCAGTCCCTGACACAAGTGAAGGCCTTGCAGTTGAATAACTCTTTGTCTAGGTAGATGTAGATCTACCAGCACTCTTTGCAGTCTTTATAGTGCTGTTTGCAAGGGATACTCCAGTCCCTGACACAAGGTGGGTCCTCCAGCTGAAGAACTATTGGTCTTGGTTGATATAGGCCTACTAGCATTCATTGCAGTCCTTATAGTGCTGTTTGCAAGGGACACACCAGTCCTTGACACAAGGAGGGTCGTCCAGTTTGAACTTGTAGCACATGTTGGGCGGTGGGGGTGGTTGAGGAATGCTGGTTTCCACTGTCGTGCACAGCATGGGCACGCAGCAGTCAGGACATTGCTTGATGGTTTGGCCCACCACCCTGCTATATGAGCTGGGTCCTCCCGAACCATTGCTACCCCCGCCCCCACCTCCACCTCTTACACCACCTGTCTTTCTGGGACCGGGACCTCCGCTCGGCAGGCACTGGGGTTCTGGCCTCGTAAGGCACTCTGGGATGCCACAATCACGCCTTCTACAGTCATCTTGGAGACCATTACTCTTCTTGCAGTCGCATCCCGTCAACAGGATACTGCTTCTCAGCTCCCGACTCTTGTATCTGTCCTTTGATGAGTAGTTCGACCCGCATCTATTACGGGCACCTTGTCTCTGATCCTAGGGTACACAGAGGAACATATTGCTCAAAATACTCATGAAGTTGGTTGAGAAATTCTTATACTCTCCTGAAATGATAGAGCGTCTCAGAAAAGTGATAAATTGATGAAACAGTTTTAATTTAGACAATTGTATGATTAGAACTTAGCAAAATGAAACATTGATTTCAACATTGGTGGCTCGTGTACAGGCACGGCGGTACTGCAGCACCCCCTCTTTCCACTTGATATTATCGATAACATATAATATAACGAGTAATTTTTTCTTTAATTCTTTATTTATTTTTGTAGTAAAATATATATTCCTTGAGCTTAATGTCAGTACTTCAGTAGCCATCCCCCAGTTTATGAAAAATATAAAAAAATATTTATATGGAACTGTGCGCTTCACAGTGCCAGTGACGTGGTGTTTGACTGTTGTGCGCATGCGCATGCGCTTGCAGTACTTTCAATGGAGAAAAATTTCCTCAATTGCCATCCAGAGATCAAGGAGAAAATTATTGAACTTTTTGCGCAAATTAAAACAAGAAGAATGGATTTCGTTTATAAATGAATAGATCAAGCTTGATCTGTAATAATTTAAGTTAAAGTAAGTAAAAAAGTGTTTTTTTCCCTAAGATTTTATCAAGTTCTTGAATAATTTTTTCATCCATGTTTTTTTTTCCTTTTACAAAATTTTTAAAACAAAGACTAAACATTTTCTGGAGCAGCACCTCCACTAATTTTAGCTACGAGTCGCCAGTGGATTTCAAATATGTGATTTTTTTTCTCTTTAAGGAAAACGTATTTTTGCGTTTTGAGGTAGTGTATGATATATATTTGGAAGGAGGTACAGGAAAGGTGAATAGAAACATATAAAAGGAACAAACACAATATTTTTTTACAATGAAAATAAGAACACAACAATGTAAAGTATATTGTACTGTGTTCTTCTATTCATTGTAAAAGCCATATTGTGTTTGTTCCTTTTATATGTTTCTATCCACCTCACCTGTACCTTCATACAAATATATATTACAAACACGTAATTTGGGTATCGCTAGCAAAATTTCAAAGGGGCCGCCTACTGGAATGATGAGACGAATCGCAGAGGTCCAGAAAACAAATTATATTTAAGAGCTGGTTTGTTATTTTAAATCGTGTCTCACGCCATAATGGAGGAAATAGGTATCTACCTATACTTCTAGAGTATGAATCTCTAATCCGAATCTTAAATTTTCTTTCGAATCTCGAATCCAAATTCGAACCCTTGAATCTTTAAGAATGTACAATTTTAAAGTGAACGTATTAAAAAAAAGAAAAAACGTTCAAGACTTGGTACCACTTACACATAATTTGTTTGTAATGTCTATTACGTCATAAGCAACAAAGAAAACTTTTCATGTAAATTAATAATTATTTGAACTACACAGGTCTATATAATTCCTTTAAACAATTGTTTAAAACTGTTATTTGAAGTCAAGATCTTCATATTATTGTATATGAGAAACTTTTTTGAGATTTTATTAATATCGAATCTCTTTGATACCAAAGGATTCGAGGAATTAGGATTCAAGCAACCCTTATCTAGTATTTACATATTTCTATAGAATAATATATCCTACCCATTTAAGTTTTATAATAAAATAAAATAGCCTCACTTTCAACAGCTACGTTTAAAACTAAATGTTGCAGATCTAAGGCCAATGTAAGCGGTGAGAAACATGGATCTAAATTTGCTCAAACAAACCAATAAAATAAGCCAATTTTTTTTTTCAAAAAAATCATTTAAGATAATGGAGGATTTCTTTTGATGGTTTCAATGCTTCAGAGCTTCAATTTCATAAGGAAAACTTATTTTACAAGATATTTCCTTCCAAGCGGTTGGTTTCCTTAGGGATAGCCTTGAAGTTATAACGGTAGAGGTAGCCAGCCCCATGGTGCACCTGACTACGAACTTTGGGGTCCCAAGTTAGAGTCCCATCTGGTACCTTGGGATTTTTTTTTTGAAAGGGGAACTACCCCAACGGTCCCCAGGGTTTGGTTAAACTTAAGTTAGGGTTAAGTGTTTCTATTGATTTCCCACCATCATACTCACTGTCACCAGCATCTCATCTCATCGGGACATGAAAAGAGCTTCCACGGAAAGGATGTACGATTAGTACATTCGGGCGTTCCCTGGACAATGGTACATTAGTACTGGCTGATCTTTGCACAATTTAGGCTACGAGTGATATAGTCCTGACTCATTATTATCTTAAAGTTATAGGTAGGGGCTAGACTGTTTACCCCGAGAAGTAGAAAACGTAGAAAGACATTCGGTTCCACTAAGGTGCATTTATACTACTATAAAGCCACATGGCTGACTCCCTCACTCACTCACTGACATTAATTTTTACCCACTTAATGATCAGATAGAAACTTGAAATTTGGTAAACTTATAGCGTCTAGCCTGTAACCGACAGGAACATTCAAAAAATTTAAATTTGAATTTTTAACCCCCGAAAAAAAATTCAAAATTGTGGAGAAACTTTAAAGTCAGTGCGGACCTTTCTTTGGAGGTCTCTTGGGGCTAAACAGTAAGACCTATCAAGAGACGGCTCTGGAGTTACATTAGTTTACATCCACTTGCAAAGAAAGCTCACTGGGGGTTTGGGGTCGGAACCCCCAACGAGCAAAGCGAGTTTGTAGATAGAGCCATAAAACAATCAGTCAAGATAAGACTGCTACCTTTCAGGGTAAAGTGGCCGTTTATTTTATTTTTGGTTTGTTGCTTATGTAGAGCCCAACTGTGGAGTCTGCTTTTATTAAGTGAAGGCAGTGGCGTGGAGTGGAGTGTTGCCAGAATAAGAAACGCTTGTTAAAATAATACCTGTGATAGTACTAAGGTCCAGTTTCATAGTCAAATTTAGTACGCCTCTAAGTGCGGCGCTACACTAAGTACATGATGGACGACACCTACCTAAACCAGAATGGAATGGGCTAGTTTACTATGCGAGAACGGCCCATTCCATTCGAGTTTAGGTAGGTGTTGTCATGTACTTAGTGTAGCACCGCACTTGAGGCGTACTAAATTTGACTATGAAACTGGCCCTTAGTCTCGCATTAGAACAATCGTACATGGCCTCGGCTTTACATAACTCCCATGTAAAACATGTTTTCATTGATGACCTACTGTCAATGAATGTTCTGTTAAGAGAAGAGAACGATTCTCGGACGTGTTCTGCTTACCTTGGCAACACGCCACGCTACCGAATGAAGGATCGCATGTGCCCCGCAGTGCTGTGTGACGTTAAGAAGGTGGGGTGTGGTGTAACCAAGGGCGAGATTCGAAGGTCAATCAGTCCCCCCTTTCGACCTAAGCTTCTTGGTATAACGTATTCTGGGAGAATGACTGGCTCCCGGGACTAGACCATAGATGATTCCCCCTAGGATGAGGACGAGAGCTGACCAGCCTGCGGGTCACATGCAACTTGCCTGGTGAAGGGTGGGGGGTGGATTACCTTGTAGCTCCCCGCAGGTCTGGTCAGCGTGTTTCACCCGAAGCAGGCAGCCTCGTACCGCTGGTGCATGGCGCACGGTCTGTTGTAAACTTCTTTGCAAGGCCACTCTTGGGCCATGGGTGGACGCCCACACCAACATTGACATGACCTTGACCTTGGGGCTACGGGGCAGTTGGGGGGGACAGCAGAGTCCACCTTCTTCCAGTCCACCGGGGGATAATACTTAGGTGTCCTGGGGCACAAGCATCCCCTGACCGGGGCTGAATTGGGGCGACACAACGCCGCGCGGTTCTTCACGTTTCGGTGCTTGATGGGAGGGTCGCAGATGACGCAAGGCACCTCAGCACGGCAAACGATCGTTGAGGATTGGCCCAAGCAACAGCACCCACACATGGTGCTTACCATCTGGGTACATACAAGCAGCACTGCGGGGAGGGGGTCTACATGCAAGTCTCGGACAGGTACGCAATAGTTCCTGGTCAGAACATCTGCATGCTTTGCCTCCACTTGAGGTATTCAGGCTTGATTCTAGAAAGAATCTGAAGCTCTCATGAGGGATATACTTGCTTGAGACGAGTGTAGTAGCCCTCTCAAGTTAGGCAGTGTAGGCTCGTTTTGGTAGAGAGAGTGAGAAATTATAATTGAAAAGATGTCACCAGTAAATTTTGCCATTGAAAGTTGGTGTATGTCAAGTTGCCTAAGTCAGATAGTTTAGCGTTTAAACAGTGGTTACTGTTATGAATGGATTTCCTGATCTATTTTTTAAAATTCACGACTCAACCTAAAAGTACAGAGAATAATAATCAAGCATTATTCTCTGATAGTATTGCAAGTAAATAAGTTGTGCCGCAACTTGTTAAGAGGAAAGTAGTGATGCACAAGGTTTTAATGTACTGTACCTTGTCATGAGAGAAGTAGTCGTACACCAGGTTGTACTGTACCTTGTCAGGAGGGAAGTAGTCGTAAACAAGGTTGTACTGTACCTTGTCATGAGAGAAGTAGTCGTACACTAGGTTGTACTGTACCTTGTCAGGAGGGAAGTAGTAGTACACCAGGTTGTACTGTACCTTGTCAGGAGGGAAGTAGTCGTACACAAGGTTGTACTGTACCTTGTCAGGAGGGAAGTAGTAGTACACCAGGTTGTACTGTACCTTGTCATGAGAGAAGTAGTCGTACACCAGGTTGTACTGTACCCTTGTCAGGAGGGAAGTAGTCGTACACCAGGTTGTACTGTACCTTGTCAGGAGGGAAGTAGTAGTACACCAGGTTGTACTGTACCTTGTCAGGAGGGAAGTAGTCCCGCACCAGCTTGTACTATACCTTGTCAGGAGGGAAGTGGTCGAGCATCAGGTGTGTACTGTACCTTGTCAGGAGGGAAGTAGTAGTACACCAGGTTGTACTGTACCTTGTCAGGAGGGAAGTAGTCGTAAACAAGGTTGTACTGTACCTTGTCAGGAGGGAAGTAGTCGTACACCAGGTTGTACTATACCTTGTCAGGAGGGAAGTAGTCGTACACCAGGTTGTACTATACCTTGTCAGTAGGGAAGTAGTGTAACAATACAATGCTTCGTATTGCACAATTTCTCCCCACCTAACCTAATATCACTAATAAAATTGCCAAGATACATACTACCCACCCCCAGAAATAACCCCTAGAAACCTATAATAGTATTCTTCTCTATTATAGCCCTATCTTGCCCCAACAATTACTCAAAGCCAGCATTCAGAAAAATCCATTATAAACAGTGTAGTTAAATAACTGTTCAAAACGTACCTTCGTCCAGATCCCCTGGCTACGTCGCTGGCGAGTCAAACGCACCAATAAACAAGAGTTGGGCAACAACATCTCGGAGATCGTGCTCAACGATCTACTCAGCCCGAACATTGGAAATAAACTAGCCAATGTTTACTTGACCCCCCTCTGCCAAATCAACTAACCCTGGTTTGCCGTCTGGCGGAGGGATAT
>CABFOW010002020.1:22715-42774 GCA_902141385.1 Timema californicum | reverse complement strand
ACCTTGTTTATATTATGTTTGTTTTACAAGAGTTATTTAGGTCATGAAAGAGGGGCCTACATTTATTAGTTAAATGTATAGTTAACGTAAATGCTAATTGCGTTAGACTTAGTAATTTTTATGTTTACTTAGATAACCTTATGTTAGGATCAAGTTGATTTAACTTTGATGTAAATTTGTAATATTTTGAATTAACGTGAAGGTTAGTTGAGTTCGGTATGTCATGGGAACATAGGTAAAACTTGTTGTTAATTTACTCTTTGAAAGACCTTAAGACTTGTTTTTGGTTATGAGTAACCAGTCACAACGTTATGTTTGAA
The DNA here is from genome assembly GCA_902141385.1 of Timema californicum. Lineage (NCBI taxonomy): Eukaryota > Metazoa > Arthropoda > Insecta > Phasmatodea > Timematidae > Timema > Timema californicum. The sequence goes on along the minus strand of CABFOW010002020.1, from coordinate 42,454 downwards.
GGACCTTAAGTCCGACGCAAATATATCAATGTTTTCTTTCAGAATAGTAGCTATAGAATGTTTTAAATTAAGGCCGTCCTTTCCGTGTTTATTTGATACTTTTGGCAATAAAAGAATAATTTGTTATAAACTTTTTCTATTCACAGTTGTTATTTTCCTTGTATTGTTGCATCCTCTCTATCCTATAGTTTTAGGGGCCTTATCTAGAGGATCGGCGGAGGGTGTAATAGTAGTAGTACACCAGGTTGTACTGTACCATGTCAGGAGGGAAGTAGTCGTACACCAGGTTGTACTGTACCTTGTCAGGAGGGAAGTAGTCGTACCCCAGGTTGTACTGTACCTTGTCAGGAGGGAAGTAGTTGTACACCAGGTTGTACTATACCTTGTCAGGAGGGAAGTAGTCGTACACAAGGTTGTACTGTACCTTGTCAGGAGGGAAGTAGTCGTACACCAGGTTGTACTGTACATTGTCAGGAGGGCAGTAGTCGTAAACAAGGTTGTACTGTACCTTGTCAGGAGAGAAGTGGTCACGCACCGGCTTGTACTGTACCTTGTCAGGAGGGAAGTAGTCGTACTCCAGGTTGTACTGTACCTTGTCAGGAAAGAAGTGGTCGTACACCAGGTTGTACTGTACCTTGTCAGGAGGGAAGTAGTAGTACACCAGGTTGTATTGTACCTTGTCAGGAGGGAAGTAGTCGTAAACAAGGTTGTACTGTACCTTGTCAGGAGGGAAGTAGTCATACACCAGGTTGTACTGTACCTTGCCAGGAGGGAAGTAGTCGCACACCAGGTTGTACTGTACCATGTCAGGAGGGAAGTAGTCGTACACCAGGTTGTACTGTACCTTGTCAGGAGGGAAGTAGTCGTAAACAAGGCTGTACTGTACCTTGTCAGGAGGGAAGTAGTCGTACACCAGGTTGTATTTAGTCCCGGGTGAGTTCCCAGACGCAGCGAGCCCAGGGTCCGTGGTTTGGCGCACTTCCATCACCTGGTCACTCGTGATGAGAGGCGGTTCCGGGCGGTTGTACGGGATGAACCTGCGTCTCTGCTCTTCTTCTGAAGGGAAGGGGTTGAAGCCTCCAGAGTCCGCGCACTTTGGCATGCACGGCATGCAGGGCATGCAAGGAGGACATGGCATGCAAGGTGAGCACATGGGCATGTATGTTGCCTGTGACTCCTGTGCGCAGTAGGGGGGATAGCAGCACTGACACGATCTGCGCACAATAATCACTTGTTGTGTGTGACTTGAACTGTAACCTTTATTTCACCTTTGGTACCATTTCACAAAGTTTAACTCATACACAGTGAAATGCAAGTACCTTCAGCTTAAGGAATGCCTGCCGGACCTTTTCGATAGCTCATGACTTTCGATAGCTCGTAACCAATATGTCAATAATATCAAATATTTTACCGATAATTATTATCGGTAATATTCTTTCACGTGCCAAAGTAATCTAGAGTATTAAAATTAACTTTTACGGTCATTCATCATGATTATTAATAATTACTATTATAAATTATAAGTTATAACAATAATATTATAAATTACAATTATTATATCATAGATTATATTTATTATTCTATACACTATAATCAAATAGTCAAACAAATATATTACAGAGCTAGAGGACACAATATTTTAAGTATTTTTAGGAAACCTATTTAAGCTATGTTTCTATTATGGTTATAAATAGTAAAGTTTTTAAAAAACATGTTACTTATAGCTAGTTAATCACATTATACACAATTGCTGTCTTTATTACAATATTAAAGTACCAATAACAAGTATGTAACAAATTTTAAAAGAGTTTGTGATTCATCTGGTTGGGGGGAAATATCAAATAGTTGGACAACGTTGAGACACCCCCGTCAGCTGCAAATCGTACTAAATCATCCTGACATTAGTCTACGTGTTCACTTGTGTGGTGATATGTATGGGTATATGCATTGAAGTTTCAAGTTTTTTTAATTCAAGAGTAAATTATATGTATGAGTTGTTAGGCCTAGATTTGGATCATCTAGGACAGGGGTATCCAACTGGCAGCACGCGGTCCGCACGTAGCCTGCGATACCTTTTTTTTCATAGTCCACCGACATTTTTTTGGAAAAGTATTTTTAGCTGAGTTACAAGAAAGTTTTGACTTGTGTTGGGAAAAACCCAAGAAATTTCTACTCTGTTTACTATGTTTACACAACTGTAAGTTAGGTTGCCTACTCACTCCATCTCACGGCGCGGAGTTATTTCCCTACTCCCTCTCTACAGGAATACCAGACACACCGATGGTTACTTTGCAAATATTCTCTTTTGTGTTGGGTCAGTTACAAAATTGTTTCGGTTCTAGGCTAAAAATTACACCGAACAGTAATAATCCATAGTAAGTACGCTTATTACAACAGTTAAAACACTTTTTTATATCATTGAATACATTCAATAATACGGTAATTTAAATAATATAAGTATTGTGAGTTTTTGTGTGGGTTTTTAGTATTAGAAAGTTAAAAATATCTCAAACAATAGAAGAATGCAAATGTTTTACGGAGTGGAACAGCCTAACATGGAATGAAAAGTATTTTAGTGCACAGTATGAATACTATTATGAGCTAATCTAACCTAATAAACCTAAGTTTGAATGCGTTCAGGCCCACTACGGGGGTGGAGGGGGAGGGGGGATGGTTGGTAATTTCAGGGGCCTGGGGTTCCCCTCAAAGGAGCTTGCTGGCTGACATTTGTCACAAATATATCCTTGGTTCGGTCCAGTCTTGTCCTTCGTTTCAAAGAGTTTGGAAGTTTGGCGGTTTCAAGTTTTCTATTGAAATTAAACTTGGCACACAAATAGAATTGGACACTAAATCAAACTCGTTCTACATTTAAGTAACTATTTCACCATGTGCGTAACATTTCAGTGTTCAGTTACATAATAATGTGTGTTTTGTGTGTGTGTGTGTGTGTGTGGGTGTGTAAAAGTGACAACTGTACAAACCTAAGTTGATCAGGGTGGTGGAGGAATAGGGTAGTAAGGTAGTATTTTCCCCTGGAAATAATTTGTTCACCGCTCCTTGACTAGAATAAACTCTTCCCTCCCTTAGAATAAACTTGCTCTCGCTAGATTTATTTCAATCCCCTCTGATATTTCCGACTATGAAGCTGAAAGATGTCATACTCCAAATAACTCATATAGACATCAAGCTTTCAAAATTTTCTGGAAGAGGCCCAATATAAATAGCTTCGAAAGACATCTAATTTTCAAAGATTTTCCAGACAAGGACATTCCAAATATCTTCTAGAGGCATCTGATTTTTAAAATTTGCTGGAAGAGGTACACTTTAGATAGCTTCAAAAGGCATCTAATTTTCAAAGATTTTCCAAACAAAGACACACCAAATAGCTTCTTGAAACACTCACTTTTCAAAAATTTGCCATGCTAAGACCACTTCGCAACTTATTCTAAACGAAGACAACTCTAAATAACTTTTAGGGACATTCGATTTTTTTTAAATCTGCTGGATTACCACTACAAATAACTTCTATAACAATCTAGATTTTAAAAATTTTCCGGGAGAAAACCATTCAAAATAGGTTCTAGAGCTATTTGTATTTTTTTTCCGGAGTGAGAACATTCCAAATATCTTATAGGAGGATCGAAGTTGCAACTTTTTTTTTTTGCGGAGAACTACTCCAAATATCATTTAAAGTAGTCCGTTTTTTAATTAGTGAGAACCATGTTAAATAGCTTTTAGGGTAAACCCAATTTAAAGGTTTGTTGGAGAGGACCACCTCAAATAACTTAGACCTATGGATAAATCTTATTTAAAAAAAATCCAGACAAAAACCATTATAAATAATTTGTATACATTTTACGAGGGAGGGCATCCAGGTTACTTTGTTGCTTTGGGGTAAAAGTCCTTCTAAACCCCCTTTATTTTTGTCAACCCCCCTCTAAACAAATTAAGGTTTTGCCGCTTTTGAATTTGAACAATACAAAGAAAGGAGTCCCACAGTTAGCCTTTAGTACTGAGCCCGGTTTGAGCACCTGGTGGGCCTGCATACGTTAACTTGTTTTTACTAAAATATATTTCACTAAAACTCTTGTCTTTTAACTGCCGTAGGAGCTGTAGGACCATTCAAAAGTAATTTACTTGTGAGAATATAAAGTTATGATTTAGAATATAATTAGTGATATTTTATATTTTACCCTTCGTCCATGTTGTTTAACATATTTCCAAACTTGTCAATAAGATTTTGTCTTTTGAACTTGTCAGCTTGTTTTCTGGCTTCATCTAAACACTTAACTGGCATTTTGGAAAATTTGGGTTAAGAAATATGTCAAATAAAAGATTTAAAATTCACAAAAAATTTGTTTTTAAAACACCAAAATGAATTTAAAAGAAAAAAGCCGCCCGGCCTTACCAAGAAATATTTACTAAACAATTTGTGTTGCTATGAAAACGTAACAAAAGCGGGTGAATAGTGCAAATGGTTTAATGCATGGCCTTCTTCTGTTTTAAAATTATGAAAACTGTTTTTCCATATTTAAATAAACCAGTACATTTTGTTTGAAAATAAATCAAACCATTTCACTTATTAACTATAAGGCATTTGGAACTCAAAAGTTCATTGAAACATTATAAAAAGTACGCCAACTATCCCTTTTTATAACTAATTCTATTCAGTCCTCCTCATTACACCCTATGCCTATTTGAGCTAGTTCTATCCAGTGCACCTCATTACACCATATTTATATCTTGAGCTAGCTGTATCTATTAAACTTTATTACATCCTATCAATATCTGGAGCTAGTTCTATCCAGACCACCTCATTACACCCTATGCCTATCATGATCTAGTTCTATCCAATCCTCTTCATTAGATCCTATCCCTATCTATAACTAGTTCTATCCAATACTCATCACTACACCTTATCCCTATCTTGAACTAGTTATATCCATTCTACCTCATTACACCCTATCCCTATCTCGAGCTAGTTATATCCAGTTCTCCTTATTACACCATATCCCTTTTAATTTAATTTAGAATACGATATAAAAACTATATTTATTGTCTTTGTTTACGTTATTTCTGTTATTGCATAACTGGATTTGTAATCTTGGACTTATTTTTATATGTATGTTTCTAGCAATGACTATTTTTGCTATGGATATCTTTTTCCATAGATATATCTGGACATAGATTCTTTCTTCCTCCGTGGATATTTTCCCCCACTAAGTCAACATTTTTACCCCAGCGTATTTCAAACCTAAGTATTTAAGAAATTATTTAGCTTAGATTAATGCCTTAACGATCTTTATCTCATCAAAGGATGAAATTATTTATTAATAGTTGAAGTACTCAACGTTTCCCGGGAGAAATTAATATTTCTTTGCTTATAACCGACTTGAATAAATAAGTAGCAGCTACGGGCCCTACGGTCTAGAAAAAAATGAGATTAACGGTTGTAGGGTTCACTGTACTGACCACATGACACCCTTTATCCGCAAATGTTGGCACTATTAATGATAACGGTGACGGCCACTCGGCCGGTATAGCTTACTTGTGGGTTCACATCATAGAGTTTTATTTTTATTTAGTACAACCCAGGTTTTAATTAATTAAAAATTTAAAATTCCAGCTTCGCATAATCGTGCACAGGACTACTGATTTTTAAAATGTTAGACCTCTACTTAAGGTAGATATCACGCAATGCTCAAGACAGAAAAACTCGTAATTATTTAAATGTAGATTCTCTGTGTCAATGTCATTTCGTATGTACAACCTTCTTTGGCCTATTTTCCCCCTCATTGGGCAGTTACGTCATTGTTCTTAACACATTCTTATAACCAGCCCCATGATGTTGTGGTTAGTGTACCTGGCTACAAGGTTAGGAGTCTTGGGCTCGATTCCCAGCGGTACCTGGGATATTTTTGCTGAAATGGAAACTACCCTAACGGTCACCAGCGTTTGGTTAAGTTGGTTAAAGTTAGGTTTAAGAGTTGCCACTAGTTCTACACCCTCATAATCACTGTCACCATCATCTCATCTCATCGGGACATGGAAAGAGCCTCCACGGAAAGCATGTACGATTACATAAACTCGGGAATCCCCTGGGTAACGGTTAATCAGTACTGGCTAAGATTTCCACAAAATGGGCTACAAATGATTTATCCCAAACGCAAATATTATTACTAACACATTCCTATTTTCAAAAAAATTGTTTATATATACTTTTAAATGATCAGTGCCTTGCCCACCCCACTCGGGATATTCGGGTATCCAGTCTGATGGTATATAAATGAGGAAGGTATAGTTTAGATTAATAGTACCCGCATTGGTTTGTATTAGGAAACAATTTAGGGAAAACCACCTCAATATGCCAGACTGGGACCTAAATTTAACATCCCCATTACAAGCAAACCATAAAGGACGCTACAGGTGCCTTATTTTGCGTACCCACTGATACAGGCTGTTCTATAATAATTGCTTAAGATACATCGGAATTTAACATGTATAAATAAAATACCTGGCTGCAAAAGCTGAACTCAGAACATTTTGACTTAACGCACCTATTCTTTACCACTGATATATCGAGTATCGTTTCATATTTGGGTTAGTACATAAGGCGGAGTCCATGATGGACGTGTGAGATAACCGGCTACTCAAATATTTTAGAAAGATCATCTCTCTGGCTAAATGTGGGGATAGACTGGATACAACTATCTCAGGATAGGGATACCGGATAGGGTGATGTGTGATGGACTGGATACAACTATCTCAGTTCCTTCACCTCTGACAAGACATCTTGTGAATGTGAGGAATGCCAGGTCTCCACCGTGGTTCGGATTCCACGTTAAACTGTAGGTCCTTCATTTCATCTCACAATCACCCTATCACTACACATTAGCGTAAGTGCGTATAACCCGAACGGGTAGTAAGACGCGGTGCTAATAATAATAATAATAAACTATCTCAGAATAGGGATACTGGATATGGTGTAATGAGATGGACTGGATACAACTATCTCTGGATATGGATACCGGATAGGATGTCATGAGATGGACTGGATACAACTATCTCAAGATAGGGATACCAGATAGGGTGTAATGAGATGGACTGGATACAACTATCTCAGAATAGGGATACCAGGTAGGGTGTAATGAGATGGACTGGATACAACTAACTATCTCAGGATAGGGATACCAGGTAGGGTGTAATGAGATGGACTGGATACAACTAACTATCTCAGGATAGGGATACCAGATAGGATGTCATGAGATGGACTGGATACAACTATCTCAAGATAGGGATACCAGATAGGGTGTCATGAGATGGACTGAATACAACTATCTCAAGATAGGGATACCAGATAGGGTGTAATGAGATGGACTGTATACAACTATCTCAGAATAGGTATACCAGATAGGGTGTAATGAGATGGACTGGATACAACTATCTCAGAATAGGTATACCAGATAGGGTGTCATGAGATGGACTGGATACAACTATCTCAGAATAGGTATACCAGATAGGGTGTCATGAGATGGACTGGATACAACTATCTCAAGATAGGGATACCAGATAGGGTGTCATGAGATGGACTGGATACAACTATCTCAGGATAGGGATACCAGATAGGGTGTCATGAGATGGACTGAATACAACTATCTCAAGATAGGGATACCAGATAGGCTGTAATGAGATGGACTGGATACAACTATCTCAGAATAGGTATACCAGATAGGGTGTCATGGGATGGACTGAATACAACTATCTCAAGATAGGGATACCAGATAGGGTGTAATGAGATGGACTGGATACAACTATCTCAGAATAGGGATACCTGATAGGGTGTAATGAGATGGACTGGATACAACTATTTCAGGATAGGGATACCAGATAGGGTGTCATGAGATGGACTGGATACAACTATCTCAGAATAGGGATACCAGATAGGGTGTAATGAGATGGACTGGATACAACTATCTCAGAATAGGTATACCAGATAGGGTGTAATGAGATGGACTGGATACAACTATCTCAGAATAGGGATAGGCAACGTACTTTTTTAAGTGTGGCAATGAATTTTCGAGTTCCTAATGCTATATGAAAATTAAATAGAATCCGATTCCCGGTATTAAAATAACAACTAGTGGATTTAAGTGACTTTTGAACTAAAGTATTTCAGAAATTTATATAACTGTGCGTACATAGCTGTATAACCGGTTGCCTACTCCCTCAACATCACGGTGTTGATCTTTTATTTCTCGAATCCGTCCTTGCTACCTTTTAGGCAGTTCTAAAATATTATGCAATATATCCTTAAGTGATAGGTCATTCACACAATTATGTCTGTTCTTAGTTACAAATAACGTATTTATGTATATAATCTTTTTTTTTAATTACATCAATACGAATTAATTTTTTTTATTATTTACCGTGCAGTTTATGAGCCGACTAATTATGATCAGTCCATGACTTATACACTAGCTTAAATTTTTACCCGGCCTTTAATTCATCACTAAAAAAGGGGAAACCCACATTCAACTAATGATAAATTGTATGCCCATGAAGAGAATTCAACCCGGGACTCTAAACTCAGTAAAAAGGCACGTTATCCGCTGAGCTAAGTTATATAACAATGCGGATTAAACATACATACATACATACATACATACACTACATACATACATACATACATACATACATACATACATACATACATACATACCTAATAACGCCGTTCTCTGACGGGGTATGCAATAAACTGTGCTTATAGCTAAAAATAACTAGGTACTTAATCCATTCTCAATACTTTCTCCACACTTCCCTATCCTTGCATACACCTTTCGCTTCAACGACATCCTTACACTGAGTCATACATGCTATTTTATTCTTAAAACATTTAATGTTTCTCTTTTCACACATTCATCTACAAAATTTAACCACACACTTTACCTTCATATATGTGCTTCCTCCCTCAATCCACACTCATCCTTTCAACATGGCAACACTAAGTTAAGACGCTTCTTTCACACTAACCTATTGGATCCCCTTTCAAACCAAACTCCTTCAGCTGCCATTCATTACTGACAGTCCATACGAGTTTTTTCACGCACATTTATTAGATATCTAATTCCAACTGTATTAACCTGGTGCGTGGACAGATTAAATATTAAAGTATTTTAATTGGCACCACCTGTTGAGTATTTCTCCACAAGACACAACATGTATCCCCCCTCACCAAAAAAAAGAAGTTGGTATGAGCTTTGTGTATGTAAACGTGGCATAATTTTAAAGTCAAGAATGTCTTAAAATTCTACAAAAATGACCAATTAATCAAGAAAGAAGATAAAAAAAATCTATAATGAATAGTGGAATACAGATAAGTCTACTCTAAATAATATCTTAGAATATAATATATTTTTTTAGATATTTCGTTAAAACACTTAGATTTTTAGTGTGGTGTATATTAATGTTATCACAATAGCTGATAGATTTCGTTGTTTCCAAAATTGTGTAATTAGCCCTATATCTACTGGTTACATCATTTTATTCTTAAGTCAACAACCCGTATGTTAGTTTTTGATGTCATTTCTATTCATCTGTAGCTAGGCATGATGCACTCAGCCTCTCGGCTGTCTAGTGCTGCCTGCAACATCTGGTAGAAATCCCAGTTCGGAAAGTGTGGTTGCCTTCCACAATGAATTTCTTTGAGCACGCGTCAAATAAAGGTCTTACCAACATTGACAGGGAAAATATTTTCACATACCTGCCAGAATAATTTTAGACTCCACAGTCTACAAGGGACCATCGGCTTTACTTCTCCTTCGAAGGAAGTTGTGTTATGGATCTTGATTGCTCTAGAAAAATCCGTTGACTTCAGCTGGGTTTGAACTCACGAACATCGCGTCCCAAGGCGATGACTTTACCCTGAGACCATAAAGGTCGACCTGCTATAACTAATTGGTAGTAATTTGAATATGGATGGAAGCGCATTTACTGTAACAATACTAGTGGACAAATTCGGCAGATCGGCTGATTTGATACGTGGTGAAATTAATCTGTTTCATGATAGAATCCATTTTAAATACTAAAACAACATATTTTACTCAGCGTATAAATCACTTGAAAATTAAGTTTTTATGAAACAGAGCTTTGTTGTAGGATTATTATTATTATTATTATTATTATTATTATTATTATTATTATTATTATTATTATTATTATTATTAGAAACGTATCTTACTACCCATTTGGGCTATACGCATTTACGCTAATGTGTAATGATAGGGTGATTGTGAAATGGAATGGAGGACCTACAGTTTAACGTGGAATCCAAACCACGATGGAAGCCTGGCACTCCACACATTCACAAGTTGTGATTAATACACGTCTTGTTCAGAGGTGAAGGAAGGGTTTGGTAATCAGATAAATCTGTGCCGGGACCGAGGATTGAACCCCGGACCCGCAGCACAGAAGTCAGACACCTTACCCCTAGACCACCAGGTCACCCTTTGTTGTAAGAAAATACGTTATTTTATTCGTATATTTCTCAAGTCCGCGGTGGTATATTTGGATATACCGTGAAAATAGGTTGTAACTTTGTAGCTTTATCTTGATTTTCTAACGAATGAACATTTATAACATATTTTAGAAAGTACAAACATATTTTTTGCTGTCAACATTCATCACATTGTAATATATTAATAATGTTATTTTATAAGTAATAATAATATACATAAAAATTGACAGGTGGATATCACATGACTAGTTTCCTAGTTGTCATCTATGTCCATTCTTTGGAATATTGGAGTATATTCATGATAACATACACCAGTTACTGTGTATGTTGGGTATATCAAGGGTATCACCTCGTGATGATTATAGAATTTAATTTAAAATTCCTGTTCGTGGTCTACCAAAATATACAACACTTTATTAATCATAGATATATTTAATATCTGAGTTAAAATATACTGCAAGAAATTCAAGTTTAACACTAAACAAATGGTTTCCACCAGTATAAGTAATTATACGTCATTTGTGATTATAAAAAATAGCTTCAACAGTTATTTAGGAGAGTTAAGTGATAAAACAATACCGAAAGGATAATTATCACGCGTAAATAAGCGAATCTACGATGTTCAATTTTAAAAAAATTGTTATCACGGCCCTTTGAAGCCAGACTTAAAATTCCTCCAAGACTTGGATTAAATTTCAATGTTTATACAACTGTTTTTCAAAATATCATGTTACTATCATAAATTGCGCAGTTCCTCTAAACAAAAGGGGGACAAAACATCTTCAATCGAGGGATGGAAATTGTTGATTAAAAACCGTGAATATCTCGTAGTACATGACTATACCCGGGGTGACGAGTCTCAATATTTCCCCTGATGTGAATGTACCGAGTGGAATGTTAAATCCGTGACGTAGGTTGTTGTGTATACGTTGTATAGTGTTGCATAATGTGACTATCTCTTTCAAGGTTACTTTTGGACTGGATTGCAAACACCCGCGGAACAATTAAACACAACACTATTATCAGGATAGTAAAAAAAGTTAGCACCACGTCTTATTACGTGGTCAGGTTATACGCATATGTACTAATTACGATACTGAGTTAGGTATTAGAAAGGTTGAATTTAGAGGAAATGTTCCTGCATATGCGTGGAATGAGAGTGGAAAAACACCCTCACTAAACCCAACCGGATTCTAACCCCAATCTCCCTGCCATCGGCAGTCTAGTCTATAACTAGAGTGACACCTTAGACCATGTGGACATCGATGCAGGTAGTAAAAATACTGCGTATTCCTTTGTAATGTCACCATAATAAAAATAAATAATACAACTAGAAATAATTTACTTCATGCGAAATAAAATACCAATCTACATTTTCAGACAGTCTAGCGTAGTGGTTATCACTCCTGAATCTGATTGTTGGTCTGCTGGTTGGATACTTTGAGGGAGAGCCAACCTATTAACCCCCCTCCCATATTTCTCATTTAATTGGTTTTGTATATGTGTATATAGTTATAAAGACAAGTGAGATTTTCCATTCTCCTTAAAAGTTATTATTATTATTATTATTATTATTATTATTATTATTATTATTATTATTAGCACCGCGTCAGGTTATACGCACTTACGCTAATGTGTAATGGTAGGGTGATTTTGAGATAAAATTGTGGACTTACAGTTTAACGTGTGATCCGAGCCACGGTGGAGGTCTGTGTTTTATTTATTTTAACTAAAAGATTGTTGTTTTAAAAACTGCAAAAACATTTCCTTTGATTCGCATTTCCTGCACTCCCTCCTTAAATTCACCATTTGGATGGGAGGTTCATATTCGAATCTCGGCCGGGTACATTATGGGAGATTTTCTGCGTGTGTTTGGTTTTATCCATTCTTTTCCATGCTAGTTTGGGTACATTTCATCTCAGATACCATACTGATTCTCTTACTCCCTGAGGTAGAGGTAGATTAGCGGTTACTAATATATGTCGCGGGTCATGAGATTAAGACTTAAAAACCTATCATTATTGGTTTCATTCTGTTGTTTTCAGTCTATGATACGAGTACCACTGGGTCTACGTGGTATATTTATTGGGTACGTGAACATAATTTAGTATTTGTAACATTTTGTCTTATATTATATGAGGTCTGGGTGCGTGTTTTACTCATATCCTCTTACAATTTCGATATGAGGTTTTGCTGGTGACCTGTTGGTCTTGGGGTAAGGTGTCAGACTTTTGTGCTGGGGGTCCGGGGCTCAATCCTCGGTCCCAATACAGATTTACCTGATTACCAAACCCTTTCTTCACCTCTGAAAATACCTGTATTAATCACAACTTGTGAATGTGTGGAGTGCCAGGCCTCCACCGTGGTTCGGATTCCACGTTAAACTGTAGGTCCTCCATTTATTATTATTATTATTATTATTATTATTAGCACCGCGTCAGGTTATACGCACTTACGCTAATGTGTAATGGTAGGGTGATTTTGAGATAAAATTGTGGACTTACAGTTTAACGTGTGATCCGAGCCACGGTGGAGGTCTGTGTTTTATTTATTTTAACTAAAAGATTGTTGTTTTAAAAACTGCAAAAACATTTCCTTTGATTCGCATTTCCTGCACTCCCTCCTTAAATTCACCATTTGGATGGGAGGTTCATATTCGAATCTCGGCCGGGTACATTATGGGAGATTTTCTGCGTGTGTTTGGTTTTATCCATTCTTTTCCATGCTAGTTTGGGTACATTTCATCTCAGATACCATACTGATTCTCTTACTCCCTGAGGTAGAGGTAGATTAGCGGTTACTAATATATGTCGCGGGTCATGAGATTAAGACTTAAAAACCTATCATTATTGGTTTCATTCTGTTGTTTTCAGTCTATGATACGAGTACCACTGGGTCTACGTGGTATATTTATTGGGTACGTGAACATAATTTAGTATTTGTAACATTTTGTCTTATATTATATGAGGTCTGGGTGCGTGTTTTACTCATATCCTCTTACAATTTCGATATGAGGTTTTGCTGGTGACCTGTTGGTCTTGGGGTAAGGTGTCAGACTTTTGTGCTGGGGGTCCGGGGCTCAATCCTCGGTCCCAATACAGATTTACCTGATTACCAAACCCTTTCTTCACCTCTGAAAATACCTGTATTAATCACAACTTGTGAATGTGTGGAGTGCCAGGCCTCCACCGTGGTTCGGATTCCACGTTAAACTGTAGGTCCTCCATGACATCTCACAATCACCCTACCACTACACATTAGTGTAAGTGCGTCAACCCAAACGGGTAGTATGACGCGGTGCAAATAATAATAATAATAATAATAATAATAGATATGAGGTTTCTCCTTCTTGTGCGCTTTCAATGCTCTACGGTGACTTATACATGCGGTTGTAGGCCCACTCATCTCATTTACCTTCCTCATCCTTACCCCTTACTTTAAATCACTAATAGCCCTTGAGATAAAATGTAATAATCAAAGGAATAAATATCGGTGTCATAAGTACAACGTTATACTAATTAGTTAGGGATGAGTAAGGTTGAATTTTAGAAGAAGTGTACTCGCGTTCGCGTTTAGTAAGAGTGGGAAACAATTTAGAGAAAACCATCCTCAGTACACTGACATACAGTCTGGTCTATTGCAAGAGTGACGACTTAGACAATGTGGCCACCGAAGCAATTAAAGTTTGAGAATACACTTCCAATTATACCCGCCAACGAGTGCTGTACTGAGTGATTAAAACATTCGCAGTTACTGTTTCAAGAAACGCTGCTTACCATAGCAAAAAGCCACGCCATGGCACTGCCACTTTTCCACATCCATACGCCAAGCCATTTGGTCAACAACTATAGTTTCAATATACGGCATCAATACCCACAAAATAACACTAATAATTTAGTGAAATACTATCAATGTTGACAGCAAAAAATGTTTGTATCTTTTCCTTAGCGCCTCGTCTTACTACCCGTTCGGGTTATACGCTTATGTAATAATTACGCTAAAGATTTTATATACTAGGGAGGCTATATTTAGAGGAAGGGTACCCATATTTTCGTGGAAGGATATGGAAAAACCACCCTCAGTGCACCCGACCAAGATTTGGACCTCAATCTCCCCGTCATTGGCAGTCTCGTCTGCTGTGAGAGTAGTGCCTTAGACCATGCGGCCACTGAAGTGGACTGTTTGTATTTTCTCAACAATTCTTCTTACTAGCATTTTACTGTAATACTCCACCATTACTGCGCTGAATTCAGAGTAACTGTTGAGCGAGTGCATAGCGGAATATTAATTGCTCACACTGTAAACTGTCAAGGGCTTAAATCCCTGCTAATTAATGTATATTTTGTAAAGCATGCGTAAAGAAAGTATTAAAAGTTTATGCTCTACAAACAGTGAGCATTGTATTGAAATGAGAGTGTGTGGTGTAGCAGTACTTTCATTTGCGTATTACTTGCTCTAGTGCGCTAACAGAAGAAAAACCTAACGGAGATGAAAAAACATGAAAGTGTCCGCGGGCTGCTCAGCTATTGGCATGCAAATTAATTTACCGTGTCACACGGTATGGGCTGATTCTCTGAACCGACCAAACGAAACTTACGGATTAATTAAATTTGTATGGAGTGTATTTAGAATGCACTTTATAAGCGCGTGAATATGTTGATGGACGTTTTTTTTTAAACAGCAATTTAGGGCACCAATACTAAAAATCTAACCCCACTACTAGGAATTTTAATATCAGGATAGACTACCAACTAAAATATAAATGAATGTACGTGTTTCCTATGGTAAATTTATGATATGCTATAAAGGTGTGAGAAGTCAAGTTTTTCAATTATTAGACGCAAGCTCGAATCGATTATATGAAATAATCTCGTAGCCAAATCGAACTTCTAAAATATTTTGTCAGTTTTTTATGATTGAAAAAATATTATATTGTGGCTAATTGTACATAATTTTATTCACTATAATGATTTGAAAATGTTTTATCACACAATTGTTTGTAACATTTAGTTTTGATACAATAAATTAACATCACAACTTAGAAGTCAATTACGTCAAATGTTATATATGAGTTTTAATTTCTAATGAGTACAACAGCTCATATTGGGAGTAATTGACCAAAAATTGAGTATTTTTTATCGACAAAGAAAGCTTCGTAATTTTCGAAACAGGAAATTTTGGGATTGAATTTTTTTTTAGTGTGGCTCTACTGACCGGGAGGAACATAAAATCCAGTTCTGTCGCCTGTATTTAGACTATCCGCTGCTCTGGTGGTACAGAACGCTACCCAGGGTACACCTATGGAGGTTGTCTACTCGTACCCACCATGAGATGATGTAATGATGGTGATTTTAAATTTTGTGTAGCCATTAGTGATCTTAAACCTAAATTAAGCCTAATTTACCAACGCCAGGTGACCGTTGGAATAATTTTCCCCAAGATAAAAATTACCCAAGTTACCAGCCAGGAATTGAACTCGGGATCCCTAGGTCTGTAGCTAGGTGCACTGGCCAATACACACTGGTTCCGGATAAAGTAAAAGCTGACATTTGTTTCAAAACCAAGTAGAAGTTTGGAAATGTCACACACCCCTAATATCCTATATATTATGCGTACTGTTTTAGTAATATAATTCCACCACAAACCATTAGAAAGTAACAACATAGATTAATTACCAGCACCACTGGTTGAGTGTTCTGAGGCATCTAGAGTCACATTGCATTTGGTAGCTGATGAGACGTCGGAGCTCGAATCTAAGACTAATGTAGTATAATTTTTATCTAGGATATTTAACGTGCACTTTCTAAATCAGCACAAAACTTATAAACTAGCTCAATTCTAGAACAGACACAACACCCCCAGTCATTAAGAGCGTGCATCCCATGCCCATCAACTCTGTGATACAATCGGCTAGAAATATTAAATGTACATGAACAATAGCCAGTGACAGCAAATATTTTTACGATCGTAGAATATATACTCTTTAAGTAGGTAATTCCCAGGCTTTCCTATTACTTAGGTGATACAGTATGAAATATTCATATTTTTATAGTTATTTTCAGTGTTTGTAAGGTGTATAGAAGTTTTGTAGTATTGAAGTGTACGAGACACCATTTAATTTTTATATTGTTTTATCTGATCTGGTCTTGTGAACCTATTTATGTAACTAAATCCGAGCCCTTCACTAACCATATATATATATATTGACTACGTAAGAGCCAGTGAAAGCTAAATATTTATCCTATCGTAACATGTAAACTCTCATTAAGTAGGTAATTCCAAGGCCTTCCTTTTACTAAGGGTATTTTTACATGAAAAATTGATATTTTTAGAGTTATTTTAAATGTTGGTGAGGTGTCTAGCAATTTTGTAGTATTAAAGTGCACGAGACACTATTTAAATGTACAAATTATCTGATCGGGTCTTGTGAACTTTTTTATGAACGTTATTTTGAACCCTTCCTTTTACCATATATATTGACTACATAAAAGCCAGTGACATTTAGAGTTTTCATCCTATCGTAACATGTAAAATCTCTTTTTGTAGGTAATTCCAAGTTCTTTGTTTTATCCAAGGAATTTTTATATGAAAAATCGATATTTTTAGAGTTATTTTGAATATTTGTGTGGTGGCTAGTAATTTTGTAGTATTGAAGTGCAAGGGACAACATTAATATTTTATATTTTTTTATCTGATCAGGTACAATTGAACCTTTAATATTTAAACAGGTCTGATTCCTTCTTTACACATAAGAGCCAGTAAAAGCTAAAGTATTTATCCCATCGTAACATGTAAATTATCATTAAGTAGGAAATTCCAAGGCCTTCCTATTTCTCAGGGAAATTTTAAATTAAAAATTTATATTTTTACAGTTATTTTGAATGTTTTTGGGGTGTCTAACAATTTTGTAGTATTGAAGTGCACGAGACACCATTTAAATCTACAATTTTATCTAATCGGGTCTTGGGAACTTTTTTATGTACGTTAATTAAAGCCCTTCCTTTTACCATATATGTTGACTACATTTTTTATTAAACATTAATGGTGATAAAGAGTTAATATATGTTCTTAATAAAGAACATTGTTTAAATATTAAACGATATTTGGATTAAAATTATATTGTAAATGTCGTTTTTTCACTAGTTCAGAATGGCTTCACATATAAGCACTGTGCGTGAATCTTCATTCTGTCTTAATAGGGACATATTTTAGTTATTAGCAAGTAACTTTGTTGTTTTTTCCACCATTGTCACATTGGAAAATTTCGAGTAATCATTCGAATATGAATGCACTGTACACATTTCTGGAATATCTTGGTATTTTCTTTTCACGTTTACTCCCTTACCTCACGCGAGTCGGGAGCTGATTTGGGCATGCTGTGATGAGCGTTCTTAATTCATCACTGTAATTCTGGAAGCCGCAATTTCACCTATTTTCAATCTTTCTGTCATGCTAAGAATCAAACTTGGTAATCTTATGAGCCTGTGTTACGACTGATTAACCTGGAAATTAGCTACAAAATTACGCCTGAACCAGAAATATGTTAAAGAGCAGTTTTTTTGCGTTCCTCACTTAACAACAGTGAAATTGAGATCAGTATAATATAATTTTTTAAATCTATAAATGATTATTTGAAAAATTGATTGTATTTAGTGTTTATATGATAAAACTCTTTCACTTGTCTAAATTTCCACTTTTTTCTTGAGTAGAATATAGAACAAATTTTTGAAGAAAATATTTTTTATCTGATTTAGAACTACATTTCAGAGATACGGGTGTATGGGAGGTGTGGGGGGAAGGGAGGCCTTAAATAATTCTCATAGCACAGTGTGTCACGGGCAACGCCGTGCGGGATTGCTAGCAGTTTATAAAATCATCTTTCCCGGCTGATTAAGGTGCATTTCTTTTAAATTAACCTCATTATTTCTAACTTTTAAATTGATTGTTAAAAGGATATCTCTTTAGCTCGGTGTTATTGTTTATCATATGACGCGCATATAAGTATTCACATCGATTAATAGGAACAAAAATTATTATTACTATGCCTTTTTTTTATCACCGCATCTTACTATTTGTTCAGGCTAAATGCATATTTTATAATTACTCTAATAAGTTAAGAATTAGGAAGGAAGCATTTTAGAGGTAATATACCCGCATTTGCTTGGAATGATGTAAAAACATTTAGGGAAAACCACCCTCTGTAGACCTAATTGGAAATTGAACCCTAATCTACCCGTCTTCAGAATACCAGTCTAGCATGAGAGTCACACCTTAGACCAATCGGACACTATTTATTATTAAAACTGCAGCTCTGAAACATGAACACCAAAAACAATCAATTCAATTATATTATAATAATATTGTCTGTTGGGACTTGTGACTCTGGTAACAATTATTTTATTAAAGAAGGCAAAATCTATGTTTCTAACCATTTGTCATAGTCTCGTAATTGCGGCATTTCACGTGAGAAAGTCATTTAAAATAAGCTATTTCTCATTTTTTTAAATTAAATTATTAAAAATAATATTTTAATTCTTTGGAGACATGTTGATATATTTCACCTCCATTTTGGCGTAAGTCATCTATTAAAACAACAAACTACTACTTAAACAACCCAGGAT
This sequence comes from Timema californicum, assembly GCA_902141385.1. Classification (NCBI taxonomy): domain Eukaryota; kingdom Metazoa; phylum Arthropoda; class Insecta; order Phasmatodea; family Timematidae; genus Timema; species Timema californicum. Next base: position 23,320 of record CABFOW010002020.1, on the reverse strand, counting down.
TTCTGAACATCTATATTATTATTATTAGCACCACGTCTTACTACCCGTTCGGGTTATACGCTTTAAGTACTAATTACTCTAATGGATTAGGAATTGTGAAGGTTGAATTAGAAGAAGTGAACCCGCATTTGCGTGGAAGGAGAGTGGAAAACCATTTATGAAAAACCGCCCCCAGTTAACCCGACCGAGATTCGAACCTCGATCTCACAGTCCACAGCAGTTGAGCTCAACACGACAAGCGCGTTAGCCAACTACGCCAACGAGGCGGGTTATTGGAGAAGAAGAGAATGCCAAAGAAAATTAATTTTTTAAGAACAAGACTGCAAGGAAAGCTAATATAGAGATGAGAGGAGCAGATAACAGAAAGTGTTCAAGTGGGAGGAGAAAAAAGGAAGAAATCAGAGGAGGAAGATGAAGGCATGTTACCAAATTGACACAGTCACAAGCTGGAAACAGATGATGATGATGATGACGCTGATGATAAGTAAGAAAAACTATTTGGACCGATATACATACATACATACATACATACATACATACATACATACATACATACATACATACATACATACATACATACATACATACATACATACATACATACA
>CABFOW010002020.1:0-11815 GCA_902141385.1 Timema californicum | reverse complement strand
TGTGAGATGAAATGAAGGACCTACAGTTTAACGTGGAATCCGAACCACGGTGGAGGCCTGGCATTCCTCACATTCACAAGATGTCTTGTCAGAGGTGAAGGAAGGGTTTGGTAATCAGATAAATCTTTGCCGGGACCGAGGATTGAACCCCGGCCGCATAACGTTAAAGTTAGTAGCAGGACCAAACCCTCGATAAAAATAAAGCTTTCTTCCATAAAATAGATTTCCTCAAATAATATAAAGAAAAAGTGTGTAATGCTGTCAATCAGTAGATTATCACTATCCCACTAGCATAGTTAATGAATGTGTATAGCATGGTGGCTCCCCGAAAACTATAGGGGTTCGGGGAGAGGGTTGAGACAGTAAATTTTCCAACTCTAAGCGTTCTGAAATTAGAAAAACTCCCCGGTGACAAGGGCAACGTTTCGAACACTAAAGGGTTTCTCAGTTAATAAGGGGGTTATGCTGTTCTCCCCAGGAAAGTTGTAATATTTGAGGCGATAATTAAACCTTAAATCGAGATTATAGCTACTTAACTGTGTTTTTAAAGTTATTTGTTAGTGATGGATTCTTCAAGCTACAAGTGTTGTTTGTTTTGACATTCACCAACATTGCGTGTGGGAAAACTAACACATTTTGGCTCGTGAAAAACAGCAGGGTTTATAAAGTGATCAACTTAATATTACCTGGCCTTCTTAAGGTATTATTGTGTAATGGCAACAAAGCTACTAATCTACTTAATTAATTTGTTTAAAATTTGTCCCTAAAAGTCTGCTGTAAAGAACTTTCATAATCTAAAGTACTGGGGTACAAAGTAAGTCTAGAATTTTCCAACTCAAGATCTCGACTCCCCACAAAATTCCCAACTTTCAAGATTTTTCCCAAAATTGGTGGGTGAACACATACCCTTCAACCCCTCTCAGCATTACGCACTTGCCAGAACAGGTACTTAAAACGCAGTGAAAAAAAAAATCCATAGTAAGAATGGAGCCAATCTTATTTCATCATATGTTACTCTATCGTGTGTTAGAAATATTATATCAGAATCAGGTGACCTGGCGGTTTAAGGGTAAGGTGTCAGACTTCTGTGCTGGCGGCCCGGGTTTCAATCCTCGATCACAGCACGGATTTATCTGATTGCCAAACCCTTCCTTCACCTCTGACAAGACGTGTATTAATCACAACTTGTGAATGTGGGGAACGCCAGGCCTCCACCGTGGTTCGGATCCCACGTTAAACTGTAGGCCCTCCATTTAATCTCACAATCACCCTACCATTATACATTAGCATAAGTGTGTATAACCCGAACGGGTAGTAAGACGCGATGCTAATAATAATATATCAGAGTCCATAATCGTACCCATACCTACGTTATAGATATCCAGAAGTATAAATAGAGAGAGAGAGAGTGTGTGTGTGTGTGTGTGTGTGTGTGCATATAAATGTGTTTATTTTATATATTATATCAAGGATTTAACATTTTAATCCTAAAAAATATTAACCTATAAGTCAGATATATATATATATATATATATATATAATATACATATATAAAATTGTTTATATACAACCCGGAGGTTGATTTGTTGATTTCTATCAACCCGGAGCTGGGCATGAACGCAGCTCTTCAGCTGGATAGTGCCACTTGCGCCATCCGGTAGAACTCCCGTGTTCTAGGATAGTTCAGGAAATGTGGCGGTTCCCCGTTGCCTTCCATACGGAATTTCTATTAGAGAATGTGAAAGGGTCTACCAATTTTACCAGAAAGGTATTTTCAAATACCTTCCAGGATTATGATTCAAGAAAAATCCATCAACCTCGGCTATGTTTGAATCCACGAGCATCGGGTTCTGATGCGAACATTTTACCCCAAGACCCTCAAGGTCATATATATATATCAAGGATAATTGACCTTGTGGTTTAGGAAGGTGTCAGACTTCTGCGTTAGGGGTTTAGGGGTTCAAACCCCGGTCCCGGCACAGGTTTATACGATTACCAAACCCTTATCTCACCTCTGTTCAAGTGTGTGCTTTCACGGTTTGTGAATGTGTGGAATGCCAGAACCCCGCCGTGGTTCGGAACTCATGTTAGACCGTAGGTCCCCTCTGCTTTCCACCATCATCATTCTCACGTATCATCCTACCATCTGGGGATAGTGGAATTCACCTCCGAAATAATTCCTCCGTAAGCCAGGAAAGCAGAGGTAAGGTCGAATGGCCAGATTTAGAGTATTAGCTTCACCCCCATATATAACGGATTTAACTTTTAAAACAATATCAATCCTAAAATATGTTAATTAAATTAAATAAATCTGTTCGTTATAGGTCCTGCTTGTAGGTACAATAAAATCTCTATTTTTTTCATACATGTAAGAAGTGTACACTCATTGTTTATTCTGTGCACAATAAGTGACCTTACTCTTACCTTTTAGACGTTTTCCACACACTTGTGTTAACTACTCACCTCATACAATCTTTCATTTGTTATTTTTTTTCAACTTTCCCTACTGCCTCAAAAGGTAAAAGTAGAAATAGGTTTTATTTATTTTTTATCAAATGTCTTGGTGATTCAATTCCTATTCATTTATAATTACAATCTAAACTTTCTCAAATATTAGGTTATAAAAGTTAAATAATAAGATAGGTATTAAAACCAAACAAAATAATTGCTAACTAAGTAGTCAAACTGCGTGTTTTTTATTTTAAAAAAATCTTATTTGCAAGTGAAATTTGCACTCAAATATCTCGTCAAGTGTATAAAAACTCGCCGAAACAAGTAGCTTGGTTTATTGGTCTTCTTTCTGGACGATCTCACATGTCTTGCCTCTATCCCATCACCCAAATGAGGTGAAAGCACCCTTCGACCTGGATCACGTAGCATGACCTTCAACATTGAATGCCACACTGTCTTTTTGAAATCCAAACTGCTTCCGTGCATGGAACGTGTAGAAAGTTCACCTCTAGGAAATAGGGGGCGTGTCTAAACATCAGCTTGGTCCCAGCTCGGAACCAAGAGTTTGTTTTCAAATAAATAACTTAAAAATGATCGAACACATTTCCCAATTGAAACGATTACTTTCACACACAAAATAATGTCTGTAATGGCCTTTGCCCTAAAACTTATGTTTATCGTCCCATAATTTATTTTAATTTTAGAAGCATTCAATGTGCACCTTATGAACTGGTTGCCTGTATCAACACATCACTTACAAACTAGCTTTATTCTTAAAAAGAGACACCACATCCAATCCTTTTCAGGTCATCAATTCATAACTGTGAAAGGGACAGCCTCAACTTCACAAACAATACATTTTTGAACACATTGAGAAGTGAACCAGAGACTCTTAAATTGCTGCAGTCATGCTACCATATCCAATTAATATGCATCTTGCCTCTCTCTGTTTAAAAGTGCTCTGGGTTCGATTTACTATATGTCCAAAAATGTACAGTGTTAGAATTAGTGAGTTTACCTTCACGGTACCCACACCGGTGGTTACGCAGTTTAAGGCATCAATATTAAAATATATCGTAAAATCTAAAAAAACACCAGCCTTCCCCGCGTTCCCCTCACACCCACCTTAAGGTACCCAGTTTTTTAGTAAGTGTGTTGATAAAAACTGTTGGTGCACACAAATTGCACGTTGAATACGTGAAATAATAAACATTTCCCTTCTTTTGTTGTGTTTATGCCTAAAAACAGTTTCGGAAAACGTAAAAATTGAAGTTTCTTACCCTCATAGATCGTTAAATATCTTAATTAATTATGTTTAGTTCACATAAAACTATACCAATTTATACTATAGCAATTTTTATCCAGGAATAGGCCTATACAAATAGTTTGCCTTGTGCAGTAATAACAGTGAAAATGAATTTTATTTTTTTGTTAGTCAATCTTTTGGGAATGAAAACCAAATTAACATTTTACTACTCTATTTTACACTACATTTAGCCGTAGTCAATTTCCGTTTCACTCGTCGTGAAAGCGTACGTAAATAGAATATCATCTCATTATTTAAATTCAAAGCATACATAAACGTTCATAACTTCGTCAAATACACACCAAAGTTGTTTTCCCATGAAAAGTTATGTAAGCGTAATGCGTAATAACAGGAGCAATCATTTTTAACTAGGAAATTTCCCAACGTTTAAACTCCATACTAACGTTTATTTCGTGAGTTTTGGGGCGTAATAATAATTTAATGTTGGCTCTTAAGAAAAATCTAACATTTGAACATATAAAACCAAGCATAAAATTACGTACCAAATTTAGCCGTATTATAAGGGACGCACAAAATCTAATTGCTTGGTTATTAATACATGTATTATTATTATTAGTTGTAGTAGTAGTAGTAGTAGTAGTGCTGGTAGTGATAAGATAAGGGGAATCGTATAACGGTATATAGTATCAATGGTATACAAATTTAGAAGTTATATTTTCTAAATTTTTAATTATTTTATCACTTTCTTCGGTGGCCGCATGGTCTACGGCGCTATTCTATCAATATAGTGGACTATCGATGACTCGAGATCAGGGTTCAATTCCGGTCAGGTGCACTGAGAGGTTTTTTCCTAAATTATTTGTCCCTCTCCCTACACGCAAATGCGGGTGCAACTCTTCTAAATTAAACTTTCCTAATCCATAACACACTAGCGCAATTAGTAAATAGATGTATAGCCCGGATGCGTTGCTAAAAGAAAATTATCAGTACATAAGCTATAAGTTAACTTACCTAATAAGGAAAAAAAACACTTTATTCCAGGATTATCAAGTAATACTAACGTTATGTTGACGTTAAATATTTTGGTAGTAATATTAAGTAATTTTTTGAGACATTACTTGGAATAGAACCCAAGTCCCTTAGATCCATACATGGCTTCCTTATTGATTATGCCGTGATTTATTTTAATTCGTTTAATATGTTGTTTTGAATACTACTTTAAAGAAAGCAATGCGAAGTTAATATAGGCACTATATATGTATATATATGTAATATATATATGTATATATGTAATATATATATATATATATATATATATACAAATTAACCAAATAATTTGAATGTCTCTTACTTATATCTTGAAGAATGAATGTACACAAACATTTATATAAAAGTTTCGAATGCATAATTAAAGCTCTACGTCACTGAAGAATATAACAGAGACGAATAAATGGAATCATGGAAAAAAGTGAAATTTTAGATGTCAAGTTTAGTTTAAGACATCATAAAATTAATTACCTTAGTTATATTCAAATCATTGTAATGAAGAAAAGAAAGTTATATTTTCAAGTAGTTCGTGCTACGTTTACTTTGTTTAGTCACACGGATGAAAGAGCAGCAAACTGGTCTATCAAAGTAGCCTTTCTTAATTTATGTACACTTTATCATTATTGCTACCCGCGTTGTGGGCGGGGTAAGCGTCAAACTTGTCTGATTTGTATTTCCGGTGACGTGCAGGTCAGGGTTCTAATCCCATCTGGGTGTGCTTAGAATGGTGCATACCCAATAGCCAGATGTGGTTAAATTTATTATAAAATATTCCACCTTCCTCATTCCTACCCTATTTAGTGTAAGTATGTAAATAGCCTAGGCGGGTAGTAAGACAATGTGATCTTGAACAAACTGTTAATATTAAGGGTATTTTTGAATCAAATTATTAAATCAGAATAAGATTTACCAAACCCTAACTAATCTACGGCCGTTAATTCATACCTGACACACTTCGGTGGCTGCGTGGTTTGACGTGCTAATCTCGTGTTGGACCAGACTGCCGAAGACGGGGAGGTCAGGGTTCAAACTTGGTCAGATACAATTAGGGTGTTTATTCATAATTGATTTTCCACTTTCACTCCACGAAAATGAGGGTATATTTCCTCTAATTTAAGCCTTACTAACCCCTGACTCAGTAGTGTAATTAGGACATAGGTTCATAACCCAATCAGGCCTTAAGACGCGGTCTAAAATAAATATTTATTTCTGTGAAAGGCAAAGGCCCACTTTCCCCAATGAAACATTTTTCAGCCATGCCAAGAAATGTACTCGATAGTATATTCAGTTTAGTTTGGTATTTTTAAACAATAAAGTACGGTATAGTTACGTAATATTATAATACATAATCACTTAAACATTATGTGAAAAGCAAAGAAATCACACATATCAAAAACTAGGTTTACAAAAATGTAAGGACAGGGCGAGTAAGCACCCAAGCATGAGAAACAGACTATAATCTTATGAAATTTAGCTACAATACAGTGCATGAAAATGAGTCGAATATATATAGTCCAGGGAAATTAGACAATACATTGCAATATTAACGGAAAAGTTCTTGAAGTCTTGAAACTTGGCAGGAACATTGTTGGAGGCGTTAAGGGCAAATATGCTTCTATAAAAAACATTTGAAATAAAATTTACAACAAGAAATGAGCTTTTCATGTTTTGCGTGCAATAAATACTACTCGCGAAAATGCAGATCTAAGACAAGGGTAAGTCGGTGCGCACTGTTAAATAAGTGACTATCGCGGTTCATATGTATGATTTACCCGGAAGTTACACATTTTACGTGACAAATTATTAGGACTTAAATTGTTGAGCGATAAATTGTCCATCGAATACGCCCTTTTATGTTTATCTTTTTAAGTTTATCGCAATCTGAATTGCGGTCAATCATATTCGCTTCGGCTTAATTGCTGTATGTGTTTGCTGGTCATGCGTACTCCATAGCAATTCGACCACATTTCTTGTCGTATACTGCTTTGTCTAAAATAATTATCAAAGAAATAAATATTGAATATGATAACAAGGAACACATTCAGCAAATTCTCATCGATTTTAAAACCATTCCATCTGAGTTTGACGACGTAAAATTGTACTTTATATAACACACTAATTAAAATTAATTACGGTTATTTGTTTGGAAACGTGGTATCAATAACCAAACACACCGTCTTCAGTGGTCACATGGTCTGACGCGCTACTCTCGCAGTAGACTAGACTGCTGATGATGGGGAGATCGAGGGTCGAATCCTAGTCGGTTATACTGAGAGCAGTTTTTCCAAAATAGTTTTCAAATTTCCGCGCATATGTGAGTACAATTCCTCTAAATACAACATCGTTCATCCTTAAAACCATTAGCATAGTTATTAAATAAACGTATAAACCAAACGGGTAGTAAAACGCTGTGCTAAAAAAAAGTATATGAAAAGCAACAGCTTCAGAAGTATGGAGCTTGAAGGATAGTTATATAAAAAAAGTGTTGGTAGTTTCCATAAAATTGTCAAAAAAAAGTTTTCTCGTATTCAAATCGGACTGTGATAGTGGTACATACTGAAAGCGCACAGGCCGAATTTGTATACCTGCTTTGGAGTAGGTAGCCTATATCAAAAATGCACTATCGTTTGTACTCTCTGAACCACATATGGCAATTCCGCAAGAAACGTGTTTTTTCAGAAATTACAAATATCTTAAATTTAGTAAATTAGCCAGTTATCAACTTAACCTTACCAAACCTGACCGCTAATTATAAATAGTAAGATTATAATTATTATTATTAGTAGTAGTAGTAGTAGTAGTACCGCGTCTTACTACCCGTTCGGGTTATACTCACTTACGCTAATGTGTAATGGTAGGGTGATCGTGAGATGAAATGGAGGACCTACAGTTTAACGTGGAATCCGAACCACGGTGGAGGCCTGGCATTCCACACATTCACAAGTTGTGATTAATACACGTTTTGTCAGAGGTGAAGGGTGGGTTTGGTAATAAGATAGATCTGTGTTCCGGGACTGAGGATTGAACCCTGGACCCAAGCACAGAAGTCTGACACCTTACCCCTAGACCACCAGGTCACCCTATAAAGAGTAAGAGCATTGTTCCTTGTAGTGGTATTATTTTATTGTAATTATTGTAAAGAGCAAGGGGGGTGTTTACAATACATATTTGCGATGTTGACACGTTTGTTGTATTTTCCCCCTGTGCGCTTTTAATCCATATCTTCGTAAGCTTTTGATATTGGGCTTCTCCTTGTGAGCTTTAGATGTTCCCCGAATGAATAGCCCAGTAACTTTCATAACAAGCTTGTTTCAGAAGATCGACTGACCCTTACTATAAAACATGAACCCCGGGAAAGTAGTCAATCCAAACCAGAATATTTAAATTAAATAAACAGAGCTATTGACGTTCGAGGGACAGGTCAAGTATAACATTCTACAGATAAACTTTCTCTTTTTAAAAACAAAACACTATAAAAGCAATAAAAACTAAAATTAAAGACTCAAGTTTGCTTTCTCTTTTGTATTCTGTCAGGACTTTACGGACTACAAGTTGTGAAATTGATGCGGCGACTTTCTTAATCGCGTGATCCGATTATTGGAAGTGTAACGTTCTAACGGACTCTGCGAAGTGAATTAGAGATAATTGAAAACGTGTTGGATCATTTACCCGTATTGCTGTTTTAGAAAAAATGGCGGAAAAAACCCTGTGAAGTGATACTTTTAATTTTCACCGCATCTTATTACTGGTCAGGACTATCTGTATTTAGCTACGCTAATGCGATATGAATGAAATGAATAAAATTTAGAGTAGATGTATTAGCGTGGTGAAAGTGTAGGAAACCATCAAGGGACAGAAAACGCAATTAGGAATCAAACCCAAACCTTGACTTCATGGTAGATGAGCTTGACCAGCTATTTTGGTTTCAGTGAATCTGTTAAGATTGGGAATTTCGTAATCAAGAAAAGTATCAGTTATTTATTTTCAAAAAACTTAAGTACATGTAGAAAAAATTGTTTTGATTAAACAATTCATATATTTATTTAGTACAATTGGTGACCTGATGGTCTAGGGGTAAGGTGTCACACTTCTATGCTGGGGGTCCAAGGTTCAATCCTTGATCCCGGCACAGATTTATCTGATTGCCAAACCCTTCCTTCACTTCTTACAAGACGTGTATTAATCACAACTTGTGAAGGTGAGGAATACCTAGGCCTCCACCGTGGTTCGGATCCCACGTTAAACTGTAGGTCCTCCATTTCATCTCACAATCACCCTACCATTAAACATTAACGTAAGTGCGTACAACCCGAACGGGTAGTAAGACGTGGTACTAGTAATAATAATATTTAGAAAACAATCTTGAGATAGGCTTATTTTTTTGATGGTCAATAGAGTACGATTGAGAGTAAAAGTGAAGGGGGAATTCTTATCTAAAACTCCAGTAAAATTAAAAATACTTATTTTTGAAACACAATGTTGTGAAAAATCAATCATATGAAAGTTGTAAAATAAATTAATTAAAATCGAGCTTGTTAGTAATGGTTACATAATACGAAATATCGTTTCTTAAATTAATATTATAAATATCCACTTCGGTGGCCACATGGCCAAAGGCGCTACTCTCACATTAGACTATACTACTGATAAAAGTTAGATTATGGTTCGAATCCTGGTCGAGTGTGCTGAAGATTTTTTTTTTCCAAAATGGTTTTCAATTCACTATCTCTCCCCACGAAAATGTGGCTACATTTCCTCTAAATATAAACTTCCTAACTCCTAAAATCACTAGAGTAATTAGTAAATAAGCGTCTAGTTCCAATGGGTGGTAAGACGCAGTGCCAAAATAAAAAAAAATAAAAAAAATATTATAAATTCAATAATTTAATATTATCCAAATTTAGTTTAACCTCCTTGAATCTTAGATTTTCCACTTAGATTTAAAGTGCTTTAATTGATTTTCACCACCAAAAATATCAAAAATGTTCAAAAATAATTAATCGGTAGCTTCAGTCACATATAAAAATATGAAATAAATTTTTTTTCAAACAATCTAAGGCTAACCTTAATAAGGGTATACATTCGATTAAATACGAGCTTTATTATTATTAATATTATTATTATTTAGCACCACGTCCTATATTTAGGGTAAATGTACCCACATTTGCGTGGAGGGATAGTAGAAACCCGTTTAAGGGGAAAAACCCTCAGTACACCCGACCGATATTTGAACCTTAATCTCCCCGTCATCGGCACGGTATAGAACAACTGGGCGCTAAAATAAAACTTATTTTTTATTAACTTATGCAATTTTTAGAATAAAAAAATGAATCATTTTTTCATATTTTATTACTATCCCCCATTATTATTTCTAACCTAACCTAACCTAACCTAACAAAGACGATGCTAGAATTTTAAAACTAGTAAGGGACTATAATAATAGAGACATTATTTCATTTTTACGAGGTGTTTCACATAATATTGCAATGCATTAATACAAGACAAAGAACATTTAATTAAAATATAATGCTGCGCATAATTATATTTTTTACCCATCACTTTGCATTAAGCTAGTGTTTACCTATCATTTTTTTGCTAGTTTTTACCCATCACTTTTTAATTTTATTTGAGAATTATATGATTAAAAAAGAGGGATTTTTTGTTTTTACTCATCACTTTTTAATTAAAAAGAAAAAATGCATTGCAAAAAAGGTATTTTTTTAAAAGCAAAAAGTGGGGTTATTTTTGGCGCCTAGTTGTCCTGGTGCCCAGTTGGCCGCACCCAGTTGGCGGCGCCCAGATGGCAGCGCCCAGTTGTCCGGATTCGTCATCGGCAGTCTTAGTCTACTGCGAAAGTAGTGTGTCAGACTATGAGACTACATAAGCTGGTGAGCTTAATTATTGTTTAATCATGTTTTAATATATACATGATGTACCTTAACTGTGGGATTCAGTGGGGGACAAGAGAAACAAAAAAGATAAACGTTATAATAAACGTGTATCCCATTTGGCCTTGTTTCCAAGTTGTGGTCATGTTTGTACTCCTTTAATGTGGAGGTGATTGTATTAATAGGAAATGCTCAAAATTGATTGAATTCAAGAAAGTCTGCAGTCATCATGCCGTAGAATGCCACACACGTAAAAAATAAGATTCCTTGAAACTAATTGTTTATTAAACACCCATGGCCAGCATTTAAATACTTCGTCAACGTGTACAAGAAGGTTGTTAATGAATTCAAAAAACACCTGATATTTTTAAAGAGTTTGGCATTCTACGTCATGAAGACTACAGACCTGCATTCAGGCCATTTTAAGCACGTCCTTTAATTCTAAGCAGCTCTTCAAACCTAAACTACAAACATGAGTATAACTCGGAAAAGAGGTCAAATGGGATACTTGTTTGTATTAATAATAATAATAATAATAATATTTTGCACCATGACTTAATGTCCGTTCGGTTTGTATGCTTGAGCTAGGAATCAGGAAGGTTGTATATAAAAGAAGTGAACTCTCATTTGCGTGGAGGACAAGTGGAAAACAATTTAGGGAAAACCACCCCTATTTCATCAGATTGAGATTCAAACCTCGATCTCCCCGTCCTCGGCAGTCTAGTTCAACACGAAACTATCACGATAGCTAACTACTCCACCGAGGCTGGTATGCTTATATTAACATTTTTCATTGTTTTTGTGGTACCTGTCCGCCACTGAAGTAGGTCCCGCTTTTCCGGTACACCTAAGTATGTACATGTGATGAATTTTCAATATTGCAAATTACTCTTTATTATTTTGATTGCTTGCTACTATCATTATATAACCACTTATTAATAAGCTTTATTTTAATTATTTTCTAACCACTTTGGTGGCCAAATGGTCTAAGGCATTATTATAATTATTATTATTTAGCACAGCGTCTTACTAGCCGTTCGGGTTATACGCTTTTAAGTACTAATTACGCTAATGGATTAGGAATTAGGAAGGTTGAATTAGAGGAAGTGAACCCACATTTGGGTGGAGGGAGAATGGAAAACCATTTAGGACCCCCCCCCCC
>CABFOW010002019.1:88102-118067 GCA_902141385.1 Timema californicum | reverse complement strand
CACGTTAAACTGTAGGTCCTCCATTTCATCTCACAATCACCCTACCATTACACATTAGCGTAAGTGAGTATAACCCTAACGGTTAGTACGACGTGGTGCTGATGATGATGATAATAATAATATTTCGTCACTCTTGTGTTAGACTTTCTTGCTGGTGACTGGAAGATCGATGTTCAAATCCTGGTCAGGTCTAATGAGGGTGGTTTATCCTACATAGTTTCACACTATGCTTCTCCGCAAATGCGGCTACACTTATTGTCATCATCCTTAATACATAAGCGTAATTAATACATATTTATATAGCCCGGATTGGTAGTAAGACAAAAAATGAAACTAGAAACTGAATACACCATTGGCGTAGGCCGGGATCGATCCATAACCTCCTAGACCGATAGTCGTTTCTCCTATAAACCGCTGGTGCACTTTGTTTTCTTTGTTATTTTTTAAAATCCCTGCGTCTACTACTCGTTCGGTTTATACGCACATTTACTCATTATTTTAATGTATCATGGATTAAAAAGATTTAATATATTAGAGGTGTACCCGAATTTGGATGGATGGAGATTGAAAAGCCATTTAGACAAAAAAAAACTTCCTTAGTAAACCCGATCTGGAGGTTATCGGCTGTCCGGCCTATTTCGAGAGTGACGCCTCAGACAATTCGGCCACCGCCGTGGGTGCCACTGCTCTAATCTTAAGGCCGGTCGCGCCCTCCTACCGTGCGGAACAGTCCGGCCACGTGTTTCGGGCCGAGGACAGCCGATGTCGCGTGGAGGATACAGAATTTTTGGGCAACTTCCTCTCTCTTGTTGACTAACATCGCCTTCGAAGCGTCTTCCACGCGACGGATGTTCCAAGGACGACGCTGGAAATACGTCTTTCGTATGGAAATTAATTACCACACACAGTTAGGATGTAGATTAATATCGGGATTAGGATGGGTTTTTTTAAACGAGACCTTGGTGATATAATTTGAAATTTAATCAAGAAATTTTCTTTCAGATCTTTTATAAGTGAAATTTGCTGTGAAAGGTCATAAACATATTTCAATTAGGATTTTTTTCTTCTTCTTAGAACCGCGTCTTACTACCCGTTTAGGTTATACGCTTATGCACTAATTACGCTAATGGTTTTAAAGATTAGGAAGGCTATGTTTATAAGAAGTGTACCTGCATTTGCGTAAAGGGAGAGTGAAAACCCGTTTTGGAAAAAATTCCCTCAGTACACTCGACAGAGGTTTGAACCGTAGCGGGTTATTTAACTGTTAAAATTGTTACCAAAACTAAAGTAATTTATTATTACGTCAAGTACTGAGGTTTGAACCTGTAACTTTTGATAGCTAGCATCCATCCTGATAAAATAATACTAATAATGTATGAAAATGTTAGCAATTTTGGTAAACAAATAATATTTTTACATTTGTTCTTCCTATCGAAATCCTACAATAATTCTGCTCTACTCTCCTTAATGGAAGTGGAAAGGGACACAAGAAAAAGCTAGTGTTTTTGCAATTTTTTGGTCAAAATAAATAATATATTATTCAGGTACAAATATAATTTAGTTTTCTTCTCTTGGTGACCTCAACATTTCTTGAATATCTGTCAAGGGTGTTCTGAAATTTAATGACAGCCTTTTCTCTTAGTTTAAAATGTTTGTTAGATAATGAATGCGTCCATGCTAATTATATATATTTAGAAACTGTTGATATCACCATGTGAAGAAAATTAAATTAGGTTTGTACTGGAGAAATATTTTATCTATTTTGACAAAAAAAAAGTATGCCAAAAGTGACTGCTTTTAGGCCCTTTAATGAGAGAAAACACACGTTATATGTTCTAGCAAACATTGCACATTTTGCACAATTTTTTTTAAATCAACCTCTACTGAGTAAAGTAATTTATTTAAGTGTGTTAGTTTTTTTTAAACCTACATTTTGTCATAAACAGCCCAAGTTATTTCTATTACGATTGAAATAATTTCCAAACACATACTCAGGATAATTTTATCTACATGATTTCCCACAATCTCTATTCAAATACGGGTACACTTTCTCTAAATTCTACCTCCTTCGTTCTTTACCCAATATTGTAAATATGTGGATATCTCAAACTATGAATATTACGCGCACACACACACACACACACACACACACACATACAGAGTGATATTGCTCCTAAATATTTACTAATTTGATAACAAGGAGAGCTAGTATACAAATAATATAATCCTTAACATCACCACTTGGAATCAAACTAGGGTCCTTTATTGTATTCCACCACCTTAAATATTTATCAATGGGAACAGGAATATTTCTTCTTCACTTATTTGAGTTATTAACCGTCCATTTTCTAAGCCGACTTATGATATCAGCACACGATAATTTTCTATGAGCGAGAGTGATAGGACCTACCAATTTTTATGGCAAAGGTATTTTCACATAATTTCCATGGTTCTTTTCCATGCCGGCAAGGACGGTTTTACTTCCCTTCCGAAGGAAGTTGTGCTACGGATTTTTATCGCTCGAGAAAAATCCGTCGACTCCGACCCGGGTTGGTTGAACCCACGAACATCGGATCTCGAGGCGAGAACTTTCTTTACCCCAAGATCACAGGTAGACAAACAGATTATGAACATGAACCAGTATCCGTCTGCAACGGTGAAAAAAAAGCTTAGTGAATAAGGATCGAACCCAACCCACCCGAATAAGTCATAAGTGGACTACAGTGGAGGGATCTACAAAAAATAATAATTTTTATTAGTACCGCGTCTTACTACCCGTTCGGGTTATACGCACTTACGCTAATGTGTAATGGTAGGGTGATTGTGAGATGAAATGGAGGGCCTACAGTTTAACGAGGGATCCGAACCACGGTGGCGGCCTGGCATTCCTCCCACATACACAAGTTGTGATTACTACACGTCTTGTCAGAGGTGAAGGAAAGGTTTGGTAATCAGATAAATCTGTGCCGGGACCGAGGATTGAACCCCGGACCCCAGCACATAAGTCCGACACCTTACCCCCAGACAGCCAGGTCACCTACATCTACAAAATTAAGGACTTGGAGCAATAATGTGTTAGTTGGATTCCTATACTTTCTTACATAGAGCGGCAAACAAATTTATATTGATTTTTGAAAGTTCAAAGTTTCTACCAAATTATGGCAAAAGAATTACTTACGGTTATAAATTTTTTTTTTGTTAGACCTTTAAATATTAATATTTTGTGGTTTATGGGATAGCATATGATCAGTACCATTCCTTCAATTGATATACAAAAATAGGCAATTGCTCTTGTCGATACAATATTAGGTGTAAAAACATCAGATCGTAAAATGTCAAAATTCTTTTTTTTTTTCTCTTTTTTTTTCTCCCTTTTTTTTTCTCCTTATAAATAAGGTTGCTACCATTTCGCATGTCAGAGCTTTATCGTGTCCCACTCCCCACTCCTTCACCCCCACCACAAAAGACGTGTCCACAATAACAAATTCTTAACCATGTTCGGAATACATTAGCTTCGGTACAGTTGTATTTTCAAAACTAGACTTGTAGATCAAATGAAACGAAAATGTAGGCGGCACGGAGTCGAAACAAGCATTTGGGCTAGTGGGCTAGTTGTTCCCAGCCTACTTCACTTCACAAACAGTAAGACGGGGGGTGGGGGCACCTGTTTACAGTTCTGACGATTCATAAACATGTTTCGAAAATAAACATTTGAAAGAATTATTCCTATCGAAAATCCGTAGCGCAGCTTCCTTCGGAGAGGAAGTATAGCCGTCGGGTCCCCATGTGGATTGTGGTATGTGAAAATACCTTACACGGCAAAATTGTTAGGTTCCGTTCGCTCTCGCTCGTAGAAATTATCATGTTCTGACGTAATTAGTCGGTTACCGCCTCGGTGGCATAGTTAGCTAAGGTGCTAGTTTCGTGTTAAGCTAGACTGACGAGGATGGGGAGACCAAGGTTCGAATCTCGATCGGGGAAACTGGAAAAGGGGGGGGCGGATTTTCCTAAACGGTTTTCCACTTTCCCTCCATACAAATGCGGGTTCGCTCCCTTATAAAATTCAACTTTTCTTAATTCCGAAGTAGCGTGATTAGTACTTAATGTGCGGCAGAAGGGAACGCGAGTAATTTTACAGTTTTTATAGAATTTACATTTTTTGGCCAAAATATATCAAATATTTCTCTAGTAGAAAAATAGTTTAGTTTTCTGCACATGCTATTATCAACAGATCTTGAATATCTGTCAAGGGTGTCCTGGGAATGTTGTCAAAACTTTTTCTATTTAAAAAGTTTTGATAAAATTCCAAGACACCCTTGACAGATATTTAAGATCTGTTGATATATTAAGATGTGCCGAAAACTAAGCTCTATTTTGCTACTGGAGAAATATTTGATATATTTTGGCAACAAAAAAAAATGCTTTAAAAATTGTAAAATTACTCGCGCTCCCTTCTGCCTCACCTTAAGCGTATAAACCGAATGGTTAGTAAGACGTATGCTAAAAAAAAATATTCGGTTCTGAAATGCCTTAAATAAAACAAATAAGGATTAATTTTAAATGGGAGAGACAGTATGCCTGTAGGCGGTACATACGTCATTAGCATCAATAATTGAATACACCAGTATGTCGGCAAGTTGGGTAGTAAACTTTCATCGTGTGATGAGCTTACCCGCATGTTTGATGGCGAAGTGAGAGTGGCATTATGCATATAAATTGGAGCAATGTGTAAGGTGAAATGAGGGAGGTGAGGCGACAACAGTGCTGCTCGCTGCGGGCTAGATACGAACCTCCTCTCGTTACAATAATTTCTCTAAAGAAGTAGAGATGAGGAATGAATAATTCTAGTATAATCTCATTTGCATGTAAGGAGAATAAGGAACCATTTAGGGGGAAAAAATCACTAAACCCGACCGGGATTCGAACCCCGATTTCCCCGTCGTAAGCAGGATGGCCTAATACGGGCGTGACGCCTTGGACCATTCGGCCACTGAAACGGGTAAGGTAAGTGTTTATATTCATTCAAAATATAAAAGTTGTACTTACTAAAGCGTCTTAGTAAAAAAAAAATATTACTAAGCGGGCGAATTCAAATCTAGCGCAGCGTGCGTGATAAAAAGTTTTTAAAATTCAAAATACTACGTGGGAGCTTAATTATGTTATTGTCATGATTGGTGATTTAATAATTAATATACATATCATCTGCTGCCTACCAAACTGGTCCTGGTTCACACACCGCCTTCCAGTTTTCCACTGATGTTTTTTTTGATCCAACATTATAGCTACTAAGAAACTGACATTCTAGCTCAGTCGGTAGCGTGTCTTTATACTGAGATAGGAGTCCCTGGCTCGATTCCCGACATGGCCGAAAAATGTATCGTTGGTTAAATGTGGGCTAACCGTTTTCATAGTGATAAATTAACGGCCGGGGGACTGAATGCTGTGCCTGTCCTAGACTTAAGTTAGATTATAAGGCATATGAAGCTACGACAGGCCAGTAGTGGAAAATATATGGCTTGAATAAAAAAAAACTGACTCGGGCTGGAAATAGCAATGGATGTAAAAAAAAATTATTACTACTAAGACATAGAGTAGCTCCTGCTTAATGATCCTGTGTTTAGGTAATTAAAACAATCAAGTAAGTAAGTTCACAAAAGCGCCAACAGTAACACAATCCCTCTCACTGGCGCGTCTAATTAGAGGTAAAGTGTGACAGTTTTAATAAACTCCAGGTTGCAACAAAGCGCGGGAGTTTGTCTGGTGTGTAATTTCAAGAGACATCAAGAGCTTGCATCGCATGCCTATCAACTCTGTGATACAGTCGGCTAGAAATAGTAAGTTTACTCCAACACTATTGCACGTGGATCATTTCTGATTAAACATTAATGGAGATAAAGAGTTAATAGAAGTTACTAACACTGAACACTGTTGAATATTATATATTTCGATAAAACTGCATTGAAAAGGCCGCTTTTGACCATTTTAAAATGTCTTCACAGATAAGCACTGTCCACAAATCTTCATTTTGCCATAACAGGGACATACTGTAGTTATTAACAAGAAACTTTGTCCCCCACCGTCACCGCGGAAAATGTCGAGTAATCATTCAAATACGAATTTACTGCACTCATTTCTGACATAGCGTAGGTCTTTTCTCTTTTACTCCCATAATACCTCGCGCGAGCCGTGAGCTGAGTTGGGCCTGCTTTGATTGGAACGTTATTAAGCAAGGCGTATCGTGTCGGCTCAGAAAATATTCCCCGGTTTGGGTTTTAGTGGTCATCCATAAACCACATAACGCTTTGCGGCTTGGGGGGAGGGAGGGAATTGCTAATGTCAACATGGTGTCACATGGGGGGAGGGTGCAGTACATCAAAGTATTACGTGACACAGATCTTACTCTTATATGGAATGTCGGGTGAAAAATATTCAATTTTTCGCCTTTAATAAACACACACATATATAGAGAACTTTCGAATATCAACGGCGTTGAAAAAACTAGTTTGGCACTTAAACAGGGATTGTACTGTACCCGCAAGGTCTAACGCGCTACTCTGATGTTGGACTAAGCCACCGATGACGTGGAGATTAGGGTTCGATACCGGTCGGGTGCACGGAGGGAGGTTTTTTCCTAAATGGTTTTCCATTCTTCTTACACGCAAAAGTGGGTGCATTTCCTCTCAATTAAACCTTGCTAAACCCCTAAATTATTGGTGTAAATAGTACATAGGCATTTAATCCAAACGGGTAGTATGATGTGGTGCTAAAAAAACTGCTTGTAAGGCTGGCAGCACTGCTTCCAGCTCAGACAGTTTGTGTAATTGTATCCCTGGGCGCCATTAAAACACGTACCTAAATAGTAAATATTCAAGACTCTGAGGAATTCTCCACCTAAACATCATATTCTGAAAATTGAAAAATGACACCTGGACACGGGTTCGATTTCCGTGTCCAGGTGTCATTTTTCAAATTTCAAAAGTAAATATTCAGCTTTAACTTGGCGGTATTCCAAATTACGGAAATAGTTGAGGTGGTACGTCGTTCAAAAAGCTTGGGACTCGCTGCTCTAGTCTAAATGACTATCGTACAGTTGATACTTGATGATAAATGCCCTCCCTAAATGAAGGCGTTACGCCCCGATGTGATTGGACGATGCAGAATTGATTCCCCCCCCCCGCTTGGTTTTTAAGACCCGATCCACGCCCAACAGGACATAGCGGTGAATTTGGTAACCTCTCGACTGGTTCGGTGTCCGCACATTCATTATTTTAGGCCGTGTCGGTGGTTTGAGACCTGCTTTGTACACTCCCTGACGCAAAACAAGTTCATGTCGCGAAGAGCTAATTCAACGTTTTCGCAAGTTCCATTTCTATTCGCCCTCCTCTTTCTGTTAATAAAAAACCAGTCTCTCTGAGCACGTTCACATAAGTGATGAAATGAGGATAACCGCTGTTTCCGAGAAATTGTGAGCATTTAAAGGCGGTGATATAGAGGACAACTGTAAAAAAGGTATTTTCGCAGTGTGTGTGTGTGTGTGTGTGTGTGTGTATATATATATATATATATATATATATATATATATATAACAAATAATTCATCTGTGGAAACCAAGAATATAATTTTATACACATGGTGACCTCAACAGTTATTGAATATCTGTCAAGGTTGTCCTGGAATCTAATGACAACTTTTTCTCCCCATTAAAAACGTTGCTCATCTAATGCCACTATGCTCATGACATATTCTACAACTGTTGATATCACCACGTGAATAAAATTAAATTCTTATATTTCTACTGGAGAATTATTCTATTTATTTTGTCCAAAAAACTTTTTTTGTTATATGTTTTAGCACCCGTTCGGTTTATACGTGTTAGTATCAATTTACCCGCTTTGGTGGCCGCGTATTCTAACGCGCTACTCTCGTGTTAAACTTGACTGCCGAAGACGGGAAGATCGTGGTTCAATCCCGGTCGGGTGCACTGAGGGCTTTTACTAAATGGTTTTCCACTCTCCCTCCACGCAAATGCTGGTGTTTTTCCTCTAAATTAAGCCTGACTAGTCCCTAACCCATTAACCTAATTGGTACATAGGCGTATAACCTGAACGGGTAGTAAGACGCGGTGCTAAAAAAAAGTACAAATTATGTTAGTGGTTTTAGGGATTTGGAAGGTTATAGTTATAGGAAGTGTACCCGCATTTGCTTGGATGAAGATTAGAAAACCATTTTGGGGGAAAAACCCTCAGTACACCCGATTTGGATTCGAACCTCAATCTACTCGTCATCGTTAGTCCCGTCTATTGCGAGAGGGATGCCTTGGAACAATCGACAACCGAAGTGGGTTTGTACGAAAACTGCCCCTTAAAACACAACCCATTTGTAAAATTATTTATTTGACAATGCTTTGGAAAAATTGCTACCTATATATTTTACTGGTCCATTGTTTACATTTTATCTGCCAAAAACTAAGAGCTAGTGCACTATATTTAATTGACATGGACCGTACACATAATTTGCCAAAGCTATGAAGAAGTGTTCAATATTTTACTGACTCAGAGCGTCCATCTCGTTTCCTAGAGATGAAAGAGTGTCTGAACGTGGTCTGTCCCTGATATTGGTTGTTCAGTCTGGCCTTGACCTTACGAGATGATTGTAGGTCAAACACCTCTGGATCTCCAGCCATCAGCTAGTAGCAAATTATTTTTAGATTTAATTAAATTAGAAATTTTAGTGGGAAACGTATTTAAAAAAAATCACTGGCTTTTAGGCTACAATTATTTAAAACGGTTATACAAATTTAAATTTTCATATTTTATTTTAAATAAACAATTGTACAAGGGAATTATAAAGAATGATTATATTTTAATAACTAAAACTTTTCCTTAAAGAATACTCAAAAGGGACCTGGCGGTCTAGGGGTAAGGTGTCAGACTTCTATGCTGGCGGCCGGGGTTCAATCCTCGGTCACGGCAAAGATTTATCTGATTACCAAACCCTTCCTTCACCTCTGACAAGACATCTTGTGAATGTGAGGAATGCCAGGCCTCCACCGTGGTTCGGATCCCACGTTAAACTGTAGGTCCTCCATTTCATCTCGCAATCACCCTACCATTACACATTAGCGTAAGTGCGTATAACCCGAACGGGTAGTAAGACGCGGTGCTAATAATAATAATAATAATAATAATAATAATAATAATACTCAAAAGGGGTGTTCGTAAACGATCACAAAGTATACAACGTTTCTTTTCGGTGGTTATTACTTTAATAGCTCAATGGGACCGACCAAAAAATGCCGCTGAATGTTAAAACTTAAATACTTCATGATAAACGTGCCTAAATAGGAAACCGAAGCCCGGACTTTTTGCTTAACGCAACACTTCACCAAATGAGCCACCCAAAGACTTCGCACAAGCCAAACACGTATTCCAGATTGAGTGGTCGTGAAGCTATTGAGCCAATAATGATATTAAATCTAACTTAAGCCTTACCAACCAAACTCTGGTGACCATTGGGATAACTCCCCTTTTCCGCATGGTACCAATTATAAAATTCCATCGGTTTCTTACTCGGTTCCAAACTCACCTTGTTGGTCAGCAGTAACCTCTTCTTGTTGAAAGCTTCCTTGTCCATGGCGATCCTCGATCTAATTTTCTTGGTGCAGTAGACATACTTTGTCAGCAGACTACCCACACACTTGAACTGCGCTGTGTTTTTCAACTTCTGGTTTTTAATTTTGATTTTCAGCGGCTCTTTATTTTTTTGAAATCACCATCACTTTTTATTTATGAATGTTGATCTCCATCACTTTTTATTTATGAATGTTGATCTCCATCACTTTTTAAATATTGAATGTTGATCTCCATCACTTTTTATTTATGAATGTTGATCTCCATCACTTTTTATTTATGAATGTTGATCTCCATCACTTTCTATTTATGAATGTTGATCTCCATCACTTTTTAAATATGAATGTTGATCTCCATGCCATATCTTTTTCCTGTCTCCACCAGTCGGCCCATCATATATGTATGTATCATTATATAAAGTACTGAATATGTGTACAATTTATAAGATCATGTTTACGACTAGATATTCATAAGGTAAACTGCTATTCACACTAAAAAACATCTCTTAACTTACCAAATGGATTATAGACCAATAATAAGAACCTTGACGCATCTTATGTCCTCCCCTAAGTACATTGTTGGCTATGCAACTGTAGCAAACAACTGATATAAACTAGAAGAATAAATATTCTGCCCTAACCCTTAGCTCATTCAATAGTGTTTCTGTCTACTGAAGTAATAAAGGAGCCGGACTCGTACAGCTCAATTCATGAATTGGGCAGTTCCAACAGTTACCCAATTCACGATGACCACGCGAAGAACAGGAGTGGGCTTTAAGTTAATTTAACTTTTAATCGTTTTAGAATGGTAGGTTAGGTAATGAACGACCTTAGAGTCGTGGAACCTCGACGGTTTTATAGGTTAGTGTCACCATAGTTCTTGCCTACAGTTTTCGCCTTGCTTTGTGAATAAAAAAAAGGTGAATCTTGGGCGCAAAGTTGCAACCTTAATTGAATCCAGGCACTGTAGTTCAGCCGGTCTATATTTGAACTAACGACTTAGTGGCGCATTCATAAACACAGACTCGTATACCAGCCCTATTTGTTTTATTGTAAATAGACTAAAATTAACTGAGTTGTACTTTTATTTTAAAAAAAATCAACACCTTTGTAGATCATACTAAAGAAAATATTGTTTCCAAAGAGTTTTTTTTTCAGTCGTCATTGTTCTCCATTGAATATTCCTTTGTTTTCTTTCTTACGCACCCACACTTCTAATAACGGGTCATATCCATTGGACTCCTATTTAAATTATCGAAGCAGTGACAAAACCAATTGCTAGTACCGTTATTTCTAAAGGTTTCAAATCTTTTCTACACTCCCAAACAAAGTAATTTTCTCTTCTACCTGTCGCTCTCTTCAGTAAAATTGAAGCTTCCACCAAAGAGGGTTCTTCTCCGAGACATTGTTTTCTTTCTTTTCTTGGTCAAAATTGGACCATCGCAGACACACCAAGGTGATGATTATAGGTTTGAAAGATCATTTTTTAAAGGGAAGTCTGTTTGGAACGTTGGTTGTACCGTTCTAGAAAGATAGATAGATTTTATGTCGAGGGTTTTTGTATCTTATATAACTGAGCATCACGTTCATCGAGGAGAACTAATTAGGTTGATTTGTTTGGAAAATATATTTTTACTAGTACGTTTAATACCACTGTTATTTTATTTATTATCACTTCTTACTACCTGTTCAGGTTATACGCATATATTATTATTAATTTAATGGGGTATGTATGAGGAAGGAAGCATTTTTAGAGGTAATCTACCCGCAGTTGCGTGGATGGAGAGTGGGAAAACATTCAGGGAAAAACGGAACCCTCAGAAGACAGAACAGATAAGTAATCTTGGTATTATTTGTATATTTGTATTTTATGCGAAACACACTAAGCTTTAACTACACAAGTCAAGATTAAGTTTGCACAGAAAAAAACAGTTCTGCACAGGTTACAACAAATTTAATGTTGACTACAAAATTAGTTTGAGCTTAACTTCATTTTATAGTCCCCATTATTTGTTGGTAACCTGTACAAAACTGTTTTTTTCTGTGTGAATATTGAAAAAATAACCGACGCTGTACGATTGAAAAAAGGCTCGTGTGTACTTGGTTTTCGACTATCGCGGTCGCTCACAGCTTCTAACCGTGCGGGACCTGTTGTGGCATTCCTAGTTACCTGTTTCGTGTGTGTCATTATCTACCTGTCGGCTATTCAGACTCTCCGACTTGCTTGCGCCAGTGTTGGGGTTCCTCTTCTCATCTTCGATACCTTTTACTGAGTGTGTGTGTTTTATAGTCCCGTGCTTTTAATGTTGTTCGCCCATCCTTGTCATTCAGGAAGAAAAGTTTGGGTCGGTCCCCTTGAGACTATCCATACAGGATACCAGTCCTCAGATAAAACATCTAAAACTCAAATATGATTTCCGTTTTATCACGCGTACGGGATATACGTTTATTTACACCATTGGTTCCCAAACCTCTTCCGAGGGATCAGCCAAAATATTTCCGTAGTGACAGATTTTTAACAAACAGTTTGTGAAATTTTGTGAGGCACGTTTTTTGATAAGACTTACCGTTTAGCCACAAGAAACCTCCAAAGAAAGGTCCGCAACGACTTTAAAGTTGCTCCGCCATTTTGAATTTCTTTCGGGGCTTAATTTTTTTTTCAAACTTTTTCGAATTTTCCCGTCAGTTACAGGCTAGAAGCTATAAATTTGCCAAATTTAAAGTTTCTAGCTCATCTGGAAGTGGGTAAACAATGCCAGTGAGTGTCAGTGTGGCTTTATAATAGTATAATATCATTAAATAAATCAATAATCAAATCGGTTGCTAAAAAGATGAAATGTAAAATCCGTCAACGACGAGTACCTATTTATCACTCATTCGAACACTATTTTTTCGTAACTTTTGTCTCTAATTGTCCGTATGATAGTTCACGACTTTCTTGTGCCGTATTATTTCACTCATGGTTTTTTATCAATATTTATATCGCTACATTTCATAGAATTAGACTATCGCAGTGTCCAGTAACACAACTTCCTTCGGAGGGGACATATAGCCGTCGATCTCATAAGTAAAAATAAAGTTTTAAATGGAAGCTACAAGGGGGAAACTGGTCAAGAAAACCAGGAATTTTATTGGGATTTTGTGCATCGAAGAAGAAAAAAACTCAGGAAAAGTGCTTGAATGTTGCCTTCAGTCAGGAATTTTAAGTCGAGGATCACTCTAAATACCATCTAGGAATAACCAAATTTTTTAACTTGCAAAGGTACTTATTAACAATATTTACTCAAGTACTAACTAACATTTGTTGGCGTGTTTAACTTTAATAAGGATGATTTGTTTGAGATATCACAACCGGAGAAAAAGATTTTAAACGAAATCGGCTTTATATATTGATTTTTTTTTTGCCAAGAAAACCATAAGTCATGCTGTAATTTTATTCAAATTTTGAGAAACTACCGTCTCCGGCCCATATCCATTGATTTTGAACATGCGTGTCCCCGAAAATGCCAAGAAACAAAATATGAGGTGGAGGGAGGTCTAATAGCGCGCGAGTGACGCCATCGAAGCTCTCTTGAAGCGAGAGATACCTTGGCGAGACCATAGTAGGACGAAGGCTGGTAATGTTTGGCCGCGGTTCGTTCACCTGTAACGGGACCGACCGACAGACCCGCACTCGTCCCGTCTTTCAATAATATCTGAACACCCATTCTCCTACTTCTTCTAAAGATCATGCGTTGTCTGTCCTTCCTTCGAGGAGCTGATTGATGATAAAGGACCGTGTTCTAACATTCAGAACATTCTACTGGTGGAGGAGAACCTGGCGTTGTGTAAACCCATGAGTGGATCCAGGGACCCGTTGTCGAGGTGGGGTTGGGATTGGTCTTCATAAGGCTCCTTCAAGTATTAATCTAATAATATTATTGTTATTGTTTAGATAACTAATTATAATTTATAATTAAAACAAGTAAACCGAGTGTGAAAGTTTTGCACATTCATAACAAAAAAGAGTATTTTGTTGGGTTGTTGAAATTAAATACTCAGTGAAGTGTATACACAAAATAGCGAAGAGAGTTTATTTTCGGTGATTGATACACAAATATTGTTAGATTTTTATTTTAACTTACATTTTAAACAAACAGTGTGTTTTAACGTAAACTGAGTATGTTATGTCAGAAGTCGTTAAAAATCCTATCCACTGATACCTTATTCATCGCTGTAGGTTTTGTATTAGTTGAGAAAAAGGTATTTTGACAACAGAAATAATATATGGGATAGTAAAAAGATAGCCAAATATACCAATTTCTTTGACTGAATATATAATTCACTGACATTTTCCAGTTTTAAATTACCTCACTTCTCCATGAATTTAATATTTTCCCTGACCGTGGTCATATGTTTAAATAATTTATGTTATTTATGTAATATTTTCACCTACCTCAATAAGAATGTGAGCAATAAAATCAATCGTACTCTTGGTCGAGTGTACATGAGGTGGTTTTTCACTCTCCCTCCACCTGAATACGGGTGCATTTCATCTACTTTATACCTTATCCAACTCTGTATTTTTATTGTAAATAAGCGGATATCTCGAACAGGGTGGTAAAATGAGGTGCACATTGATAACAAATAATAATAATCACGAAACAGTCAATATACCACAAAGCGACATGGCTGACTCACTAACTGACATTAATGAGATGAGATAGAAACTTGAAATTTGGTAAACTTATAGTTTCTAGCTTGTAACCGACGGGAAAATTCCAAAAAAGTTAAAAAATTGAATCTTTAACCCCCGAAAAGAAATTCAAAATGGTGGATCAACCTTAAAGTCGTTGCGGACCTTTCTTTGGAGCTCTCTTGTGGCTAAACGGTAAGACCTATGAAAAAACGGATCGCACTTGAGCTAGATTTTTTGATTATAGGTAAATTTTGCACATTTTACGCATATTTTTTTAAATTTTCTGACACACTTATGGGACAGGTAGAATTATAAAATGGTAAAAATAAATCAACGTTCAAAACAACGCTGGAATAACTTTAGTTTACCCTCACTGGGGGTTAGGGGGCGAAGCCCACAACGAGCAAAGCGAGTTTATTTCTACTATGAGATGATAATGCGTATAGTTTACTGTAAAGTCTAATGACCCATTCGTAATTGTCTCTAATCATGTCCTTATTACACCTTCTTTTACGTTGTCTTATACCGTTATTTCCTTAATTACAATTAGCTTGAGTTTTCTTTGTTTCCCATGTAAGCTAAGAATGTTCACCGCTACAGCGTGTTAACGTGGGCCATTCAACCATCGGAACTTTTATTCTGGTTTTAATGTGACTTACTACTATCACTACTATTAGTTGTTCTTACGATAGGTCCATTCCTTTTGTCAGTGAACTTAGGCCGCCCATATGCCCTGTCCTCTGCCTTCTTCAGCTCCCAGAGTTTTCTTCTTTTATGCAAGTCATCCAATATTTGAATCCTCCTCTTTCCCTCAACCTTTCCTTCCATGAGGTCGTGTAGAAGACAGTGTCTCCTAAGGATGTGTCCGATCCAGTTTGCTTTGTACCGAAGAATCGCATCCAAAATGGTTCTCTTCTCACCCACTCTTCCTAGGACTTGTTCATTTGTCCCTCTGTCTGTCCACCTGATCTTCTCAATTCTTCTCTAGCTCCACGTTTCATAGCTCTCCATCTATTTATTTTCCATCTCCCTAAGAGTTCCAAGTTTCTGCTCCATACAGTGCGATGCTCTAAATGTAGCGTTTATTAATACTTGATTAATAATGATGATAGAAGAGTCTAAAATCATTTCAGATGGTGGGGATGCAGGGAACGCGAATTAAGGGCAATATTTCTGCAATTTTTTTTTAGCAAAACTTTTTTTTTTGTAAAAATAAATCAAATAATTCTCCAGAAGAAACATGAAGAGTTTAATTTTCTTCACATGGTGACCTCAACAGTTCTTAAATATCTGTCAAGGTTGTCCTGGAATTTATTGGCAACTTTTTCTCTTGGTTTAAAAAGTTTCTCATATAATGCAGCTATGCTCATGACAGATATTCAACCAATGTTGAAATCACCATGTTAAGAAAATTAGACTTTTATGTTCATACTGAATCAATATTGTATTTATTTTGGCAAACATATATAAGATATATATATCTAGATATATAAGAATAGCAAAAGTACTGCCTTAAACTCGCGTTCCCTAAACACCCATCATAAGCGAGTGAGTAGCACGTTTGCCCCTGTCTGCTGTTTGTTCCCGGTTGACTCTACTGGATAGTTTTACCTTAGCAAAGTTTTCCAGCCCTTCTCCACGAAATTAGTGATGTGACTATTAAAACTGTGCTTCGTTGTTATATTCCCATTTTTTACTATACATTTTGTTAATAGATGATACAAACTGAATCCTAACAAACGGAAAAAAAAAATCATTTTAGTATAATTTAAGACCAGTTCGACTACTTAACTCAATCGGAAGGTTAATACTTTTTTCTACTAAACTAAGGGTCCAAGTTATGATTCCTGGTATGGCTGAAGAATATAAATAATATGTATAATTCATAACGTTGGTGTCATTCTCGTACTGCTTTGGTTTTTGAAAGTGAACTTTTTTTTATGTTTGTCGCTTTTTACATTATTTTACTTATGGGTAACCTAGTTTAAAACACTTGTAAGTTTAGCAACATATAAATCAGTCATACATAGGTGAAGAATCACCTAATTCTCTTGATTGTCCATGTCACAGGTTTTGTGAATTTTGTGCAAATCTACAGATCAAGATTTTTTTTAAAAGATACATCACTTACTTATTTTATTTTAAAATAAATTATTTTAAATTATTTTGAGACATCTAGAGAAACTGCTTTCGAAATAAATTTGTTTTCTGACGTAGCTTTTCCTTTGAATAATTTTGAAATGTAAGATTTTGGGGCAATTCCGTGGTGTATAGACGCTAACTTAAAAATAATAAAAAATGATGATTGGGAAGAATTCTTATCATTTTAGAAATGAATCGAATTACTTTTCAAAAAAATATATTGAAAAACAACTTTGCTAAGAAATATCGAAAGAGGCAAATGTTTTTTTATTAGCACAGCGCCTTACTACCCGCTCGGGCTCTATGCATATGTATTAACTACTATAACGTGTTAAGTACGAGGACGGTGCTATTTAGAGGAAGTGGACCTTCATTTTCGTGGAAAACTGCCTTCAGTTACACACCCGACCGAGATTCGAACCCCGATCTCCTCGTCATCGGCAGCCCGGTCTATTGTGAGAGTGATGCCTTAAGGTGCGGCAGAAGGCTGCGTGAATAATTTTATAGTTTTTATAAAATTACATTTTTTTGGCCAAAATAAATCAAATATTTCTCCAGTAGCAAAATAGAGTTTAGTTTTCTGCACATGCTAATATCAACAGATCTTGAATATCTGTCAAGGGTGTCCTGGAATTTTGTCAAAACTTTTTAAATGAAGAGAAAAAGTTTTGACAATATTCCAGGACACCCTTGGCAGATATTCAAGATCGGTTAATATTAGCATGTGCAGAAAACTAAACTCTATGTTGCTACTGGAGTAATATTCGATTTATTTTGGCCAAAAAATTTCAATTCTATAAAAACTGTAAACACACTTACGCTCCCTTCGGCCGCACCTTAAGAACATTCGGTTTCCAGAGCGGGTCACATATCGGTGCCGAAACTTCCCGTTAAATGAAGTGTGTTCAGCGTAGGAATGGTTTTCTGAAAGGCCTTTTTTCCTACAAAAATCTATAATATAGTAGTATATTGGTAGGAAAAAAGACCTTTAAGAGAGTAATTCCTACCGTGAATGGAGTATAAGCTCTCGCTTTACCGTCAAATCTCCAGGTTTTCTCACCCTGATGGCTCGGTGACCCTCCATACAGGGCTGCTCAGCGGGGCGAGCTAACTATCATTTCCGTGTTCCTCTAGGAGGTGACGTCTCCCAGTTGTTGCGCGTACGCGACAGATGGACCGCACTAATGACCGGTCAGGGATACTCTCGTGGGTTACGGTTCATCGACTCGTCTCAGAGGTCCTCGCTTCGTATTCCGGTTCTCTCACATGTTTTACTTTTTTTTTTCTATTTAACTTAATTTTAGGGCAAACGCAGCCACCAGATCCCGAGCTGTTTTTCTTTGCTTCGGGTCTGGGTTCACCGAATATTTGCATTCAAGGGTTTAGGGCGGAGGAAAGTATAATCTAGAAGAACTATATAGTCTTATACTGCTCAACATTTAAACAAATTTGACAGTTAAAAAAAATTAAATAATTTTCACAAATACATTGTGTTAAGTCAATTATATCCAGCTGTAACTTTATATCCTATTCTCCCACTTAAGATTAATAACGGCATCGTCGTGAATCGAAGTAGAGCTCCCAAGATCTGTAGCTGGTCTCTAAAACACTCCGCCACAGGGAGCTGAAACTGTTTGTATCTGTGCGCGGTCACTTACATCGCTGTTGTCGAAAAAACATGATTTAAACTCCTCATGGTATTAAGTAATTTTAATTTCGTTGTGATCCGGAGTTTGTTTTGATTAAAATTAACATTTTTGTCAGGATGTTAGAGCATTGGTGCGCAAAGCCAAAGGTCTCGGTTTCGATTTCCGTGTCCAAGTCATTTTTCACTTAATTTAATTTTTTTATATAGTTTTTCTTATTGTATGTGAGTACTTAAGATTCTAGCTTTTTCTTAATAAATTAAGGTATATAACTTTATATTTTAAATACCCATATTTCAGCATTCGCGACAGGTTGATTAAGTCCATTCCAGAGAAGTAGGTGGGTAGATGGATACAAGGTCAAACACCGGAGGAAGTAATTAAACATATTCTTTGTGAGTACCAATTACTTCTTACCCTTCACTGTCGCTTATAAAATTATGTTTACGAATTACATGCTTTGACCTTCAATCGATTGTCCTTGTAACGCCGTATGATTTCTTTATTGTATTTTTTTCTTAAATTGCATTATTTAAACAATCAAATTTAAACGCTATTGCAGTTGTTTTCATAAGTAGTACTCATTGTTTTATTATAATAAAATTAAAAACGTTATTGTTATATTAGTGTCTGATGTAAGCATGGACTAGCGACACCAAGAAGCCATTGTATATATTGTCTGGAACAAGCAGCATTTTATTTACCTTTTTATATCTACATTGTTGTTCAAGCTTGGAGACTCTGGATTGTGATTGGAGTTTCAAAGACCATGGACTAGATCCATAACTTCTTCGGTGACCGTATGCTCTAAGGCTTCATTCACTCTCGTGTTGGACTAGACTGCCGACGACACGGAGATTGGAGTTCGAATCGCGGTCGGGTGTAATGAGGGTGGTTTTTCTCCCATTGGTTTTCCACCCTTCCTTCACACAAATGTGCGTACACTTCCTTTTAATTCAACCTTCCTCATCCCTAGCACAATAGCGTGATTAGTACATAAATGTATAACATGAACGGGTAGTAAGACGCTGTGCTAAGAAAGCTACACTAGGGTAGGGTGGGGAGGGGGTTGATGAAAAACGCATGGATGCAGGTCGTACAAGATCGAACCCTGACCTACCCTCGGTGCACTATCCGTGCGTCCAATCCGCGGCTAGATTACCGGCACGCGTGCTAAACACTGAAGTAGCCTGGTCTACTTGGCAAGTGGCGTATCCCCGTGCTTATTGTAACGTGACGCGAGGTTTGTAGTCCGGACTAGCGTCTTCTGCTGCTTCGTTTTGGGTTTTTTAATTGGACGGGACTTGAGGTCCCCCCCCACCCCCGCTCTCCCGCATCAGTACACGGCTTACAAACTGACTCAAACTGTGGACACTCACACCTGGCTGTTTTATTGTTCGATAGTTGCAATTTATATAGACCTAGTTCAAAGACAAACTTAACAACCATATTTCGAGGCCATTGATTCACTTTGATAAAAAGGGGAAAAAATCTATTTCAGAGTAATTAATCTCCTACCCTGGTGAAGATCGATCTTTATTTTTTAAATTGTTTTAGCACCGCGTCCTACAACCCGTTCGGGTTATACACATTCACGCTCATGTGTAATGGTAGGGTGATTGTGAGATGAAATGGAGGACCTACAGTTTAACGTGGAATCCGAACCACGGTGAAGGCCTGGCATTCCACACATTCACAAGTTGTGATTAATACACGTCTTGTCAAAGGTGAAGGAAGGGTTTGGCAATCAGATAAATCTGTGCCGGGACCGAGGATTGAACCCCGGACCCCCAACACAGAAGTCCGACACCTTACCTCTAAAACACCAGATCACTTGCCTATGTATTAATTACACTAATGTGCTAGGCATTAGGAAGGCTTAATTTAGATCAAGTGCACCCGCATTTGTGTGGAGGGGAGAGTGATACACCATCTATGAATACATGCCTTAAATACAACCAGCAGAGGCTCGAACCTCTAACTCTGTGTGTGACTGGTAATTAAGTCTTTTACGAGGGACCGCGTGACCACCGGAGCGGCTAAAATACTAATAAAGCTCGTCTAAAGGAAGCGAAATGTGATGTGAGAGGGTGAGCTTTCTACTATTCTAAAAGCTAATCTAGAGAACATGAAACTGTCGTTAAGAGCGTTTAAAATTCGTGTCCAATGGGGATGTCAGACTTTCTAAATTGCCCCTGTTAACACTTGTCGCGTGCGAGGATGATAATGGGAGGCCTGGTAATGTTGGTAATGACCCCTCTTGTTCGCACTGATTACCGCGAGTCTTTATTGCACCCACCAGGGGCACCTATTCTCTTGTGCGACAGTTTTACTGCACCTTGTTGCTGCCAACATTGAAGGATGAAGGTATCTAGGCCAAGGTTCGTCGATTAGAGGAAACTATACAACAGTTGGATTTGGATAGTTATTCATTGGTTAGTTCGGAAAATTGTATGATTCGTACCTACCATAATTCCCCAATGAGAATTCTATTTATTATAACTGATAAACAAGAAAATTTAATTCGAATTTTAGAAGGAAAAATGGAATAATTTGAATTAACGACGGTGTAACGCTGACAAATGAGATATTGAAAATAAAAAATAAAAAAATCTAATAATCCTTTGATGAAGAAGACGGCACAGACAGCCAAGCAAAATAACAGTCCAGTCCAGTTTCTTAAACACTTTTCTTTAATGCAATCAGTAAACTTGAAGATTTTATTTATTGTGTCAAGATAAAAAAATTACAACTAACCAAAATAGCTTTTTTTTTCAGACTTAATGGCAAAAACTGATTGAAGTCTGCAATTTTTATATGTTATTTTTCCCCTCAAGTTTTTATATTTTGTATTTAAATTTTTCTTGTTTTTTCATGTATGTTGGTTTTATACGGCATATAAATCAATACAAATAATAAAATCGGTTTGTTTATGTGTAGCATATTTTTGTATAGTTGATTTGTGTATCAGCTGCCTAAATATTCATAAAAATGGTTGATTCGAATTTTGGATATTTAAAATACTTTTGGATATCCCTTGGACTAATTTTTAGCAAATTTATTATTATTATTTATTCAAAGCCATTCGTTTAATATGAATATATGAGTCATTACGAAATTCTTTATCGCCAAAGGAAAAAAAAGGGTGCAAACAGTTTGTATTTATTGAAAATTAGTTGCCATTTTTATATCAATTATGTTAATTTAATTGTATACCTTTATTTCTAAAGATTTTTTCCAACTTAATTAACTAGAAAGCGAGAACCGACTTTCTAGGGACCGAAACAGGGCTAGTTTTTTTAAAACTATAATCGGATATAGAAATGTCACGTTGGACCGTATTTATTTAACAAGCATCAAATTGGATTGTCTGTAAATAGTTCTAAAAGCGTTTACACGATTAAATGTTGTCAACCGTTTCACAGTTAAAAAGATTTTTTTTAAGTAAATAGTATCAGCTTATTGATTTTATTTAAAAAAAGAAAGAAAATCGTGCCTGAAAATATATTGGTATAGGACATTTTATTATTTTATATTTGTATCTAAGAGAGATTTGAGCAGTTTTGAACCCATAGCGACATCAAATAGAGGTAATAATATTGGCCTTTTCCGATTTTTATTCTGGTTTAGTGCTGGTACATTTCTTTCTTATTAATCTAATTTCTGATATAGTTATTAAAGCCCGCTTTGGCGATCGCTTGATCCAAGGTGGTGGGTTCCCAAACATTTTAGAACCGTGACCCAATTTTTAGAACTATAAACTCACACGACCAACCTAGCTTTAATGGCCTTTAGAATGGGAGGGACATAATTTAATTTTACTTTTGCACCTACTTTTTTCACCTTTTTCAAACCTTTAAAAAAAATTTCTTTTCATATTTCGACATCAATCTTAAATCATCCTGTTTTAAAAATAAGTTACACGACTTCACACTTAGTCATTTTGATGAAGAAAATGAAATTTTATTACTCTTATTTCAATCTAAGTTGCCTGGAGAGATGGGGAATTTTTTTGAAAAACCTTAAACGCATGTAATTTGGTGGTAAGAAAATAGTGACAACACCCGCTTCGGTGGCCGCATTGTCTTAAGTTGTTACTCTCGCAGTTGACTAGACTGCTGATGACGGGGAGAGTGTGGTTCAAATATCGGTAGGGCGTTTTCTTTAATTGATTTTGCACTCTCCCTCCACGTGAATGCAAGTACACTTCCTCTAAAATATAACCTTCCTAATCCATAGACCATCTTTAAGTACACCCGACCGAGATTCGAGCCTCGATCTTCCGTGTCATCGACATTCTAGTATACTGGAGAGTAGCTCGTTAGACCATGCTAACCGCTAAAGCTGCGCTTGAAATACTCAAATGGTGATTTCAATTCGTATCGCCACTTGAACCTTGGAGGTGCTAGGTCAGCCTAGGCTTTAAACCTCTTGGTCACGACAGAACCTTAAGTTCAGCCAAAACCTGCCGGGTGTGCTAGTAGCACGCCCAAGCCGTTCCAACACACCTTTTAAAAGGGGCTAAAGAAAGTCAAGATTTGTACCATTTTCTTATAAAACAATAGCCGTTACACTATACAGTGAACATTCGTAATTTATGGAGAGGAGTATGCCGCAGGGTGGAACCACTCTAAATATTAGGTTAAAGGTTTTTTAAAGCCTATTTAAAGTAGGTACACTTTCTAACCACTCGAATTATATCAGCACATGATACCTAGTCAACGGCGAGAACACACTGTAGGAAGTGCGTTTTCTGAAAGTTACAAAAGCTACTTTCGTCTATTATTATTATTATTATTATTATTATTAGCACCACGTCTTACTACCCATTCGGGTTATATGCACTTACGCTAATGTGTAATGGTAGGGTGATTGTGAGATGAAATGGAGGACCTACAGTTTAACGTGGAATCCGAACCACGGTGGAGGCTTGTCATTCCCCACATTCACAAGTTGTGATTAATACAAGTCTTGTCAGGGGTGAAGGAAGGGTTTGGCAATCAGATAAATCTGTGCCAGGACCGAGGATTGAACCCCGGACCTCCAGCACAGAAGTCCGACAGCTTACCCCTAGATCGCCAGGTCACCCGATTGAGCTAAGGGTCCCGGTTTTGATTACCGGTATGGTCGAAAATTTATCATTGGTGGAATGTGGGTTTTTCTCCCCTCACAGTGACGAATTAGCGGTCGGGTGCTGAGTGATTTGTTTGTACTAGATTTAAGTTAATAAGTCGTGTTCTGATACATTCAGTCCAGAAAGTGCACGTTAAATACTTAAAAGAAGATAATTAAATCTGTCACTTATGATGACAGATTGAACACTGATAAAATCATGTCAGATTTGGTTTGTCGACTTCGCGGA
Organism: Timema californicum; assembly: GCA_902141385.1. Classification (NCBI taxonomy): domain Eukaryota; kingdom Metazoa; phylum Arthropoda; class Insecta; order Phasmatodea; family Timematidae; genus Timema; species Timema californicum. Next base: position 94,611 of record CABFOW010002019.1, on the reverse strand, counting down.
CATAGGCGTCAGTCAGGTCTTGTCTGGTTTGGGTTCGATTCCTGATTGGGTGTGCTCTTAGCTATCCCCTTCCCTTCACTCTTCTTTCACGCAAATGAGGGCACATTTAAGTTCTGCCTTCCTCATCCCCACTCCATTAATGAGGATATGATTATATCTCGGACGGGTGCAGATAACACCACTTGACGTATGAATACGTGAAATTAGACTAGTAACTTTTCTAGACCAGCCTCGGTGACATAGTAAGCTAACGCGCTTGTTTCATGTTGAACTAGACTGCTGAGGATGTGGAGATCGAGGTTTGAATCTCGGTCGGGTGAAATGGGTGTGTGTGTGTGTTCCTAAATGGTTTTCCACTCTTCCTCCTAGCAAATGCGGGTTCATTTCCTCTAAATTTAACCTTCCCAATTCTTGATCCATTAGCTTAATTAGTAAGTAAGCATATAGTCCGAACGGGTAGTAAGACGCGGTGCTAAAAAAACTTTTTAGCTCTGTTAATATGAAAATGGGACTGTGTATAGGTTACACACATATGTGATAGTTGCTCTAATGGGGTAGGGATGAATAATTAAGTATTTTAGAGGTAATCTACCCGCAGTTGCACGGAAGGAGAGTGGGAAACAATTTAGATAAAACCATCCTCTGTAGACCCTACCTTGACTCGAACCCCGAGCTACCTTTCATCAGAAGAGTGATGAGAATCAGGCCTTTTACCATTTGGTCATTGAAGTGGATGACATAATATCGAGGCACGTTATCGAACCAGGGATCCTCAAGGCTGTATTTATAGTCTAGTCTCGGGAGTCAACCAATCTCCCAGTTTACGAATAGCAAGCAGACTGACACCTTAGCGTGTCCGCCTACCGAGCCAGAGGGTGCCCGTCAGGTCGACCTGTGACGTCACGGCTGGTCAAGATAAGATTTCCCCTGTTAATGAGTTTAAGTTTTTATTCGTTGAGTTTTAAAGATATAACGTTTAAACTAAAACCATAAATTCTTAAATAATTCTAAAAATTGTCCTACAGTGTCACAAAATTATTTTTTTATCTTTAAGTAGTTTTTTGTAAACTTTTTTTTTATAAATCCTCGACAGCTTATTCTATTTGTCTTTGTCGCGAAAATGTCCTGTAGGAGTCTTCCTGCCAGGATGTAGATTAAAAAATCCGTGGTAACATATTTTTATATAGAATAGGGAACAAATAAAAATAAATTGAAAAGCACGCAAAGGTTTTCAAGGAGCAAATAGTATAGTGATTGTGTAAACTTGTCAGAGGAAGGGGGGAAATGTTATCACCTATCAGTAGACAAACAAGAGTCCTCACAGAGTTGATTTCTCATTTTCTCCCTTTCTTTCTATCTCGTACATTGGCGTATAAGTGTGATAGCGCTTAGACTGCTTAGGTACGTCAAGTTAAGATGAAACCTGCTTCGTAAAATAACTTTGAAATCTCCAAGTGAGCAATGACGTTAAGTAGTAGCTCTCGTTACACGTCGTGCAAAGATAACTCGTGCACGTACATTTTACTGTTCAATGAAAGTCGCCGTAAATATCTCCTGCTGTGAAATCTAGCTTAACCACGTAGGTCACTTCCTCCCCCCCCCCGCTTCATTGGCGGTCTTGTGAAAAAACAACGGCTGACAACAAACACTAAGTAAGCATGTAACATTGCACACGATTCCTTCCTACGCCGGAAATAGTGAAACCCCTCCCTCAATTTGTAACGACAGCTTGCCATTTTCACTGCTTTGTATTATTACTGTCAGCGACATTGTAACTTTCTTTCACAGGTTTGATTATGAATTAGCTCCTTACATAGACCCGGTCTCCTATCATCTCCATTCATAAACATGGGAGAGTTTAGAAAACGCTTCAGTTATTTGAACATTGAACCATCAGGTCGAGTGTGCCGCGGTGCATTGGTGTGTTGTGAAGTGTGTACATGTGTGCTGTGAAGGGTCTGCAAGTGTGCCGTGAGTGTTTGGGGGAAGATAAAAAATAAGCTATACAAAATTTTTAGGAACAATAACGAAACTTTTTTTTAATTCCTGAGCGATATTATTTTGGAAAATAACACATTTATTAGAATTTAATAATAGGTCAAATAGCAAATCATTCCTTCAATTGGGATTAAATGAAGATCCTCTAGATCTGTGATCTTCATCGGGAACGAGTTCTTCGCTTAACTGGTCCGGTTTCAATGCAATGGAACTACAGACGCAGTGTATCGCAATTTGTTAAGTCAGTTCATGGTAACGTTGACCTTTTCTGATGGCTTACACATTTCATCTCTTTAAAAAATATCATATAATTATGAAAAAAATTAAGTTAAATCAACTCCACCATCACCCGCTTTAGTGGTCGCGAGGTTTAATGCGTCATTCTCGCAATAGATTGGACTAACGATGATGGGGAGATCGGTGTTCGAATCTTGTTCGGGTGTATTCGTATAACTGGAACGGTTAATAAGACGTGATACTAAAATAATCCCTTCTAATATCATAGTTACAAAATATATTTTTAATGAGGATGAATATAAAAAGGATTTCATCAACTTTTAAAGTGTGTTAAAAAAAAAGGCCTGACTGTTCTGGAATGGACTATAGGACAGGTCTCTGCGAGACTTATAGGCACACGTCAAGTTCCTTATATTCTGCAGCACGTGGTGTCATGACGCAGAGAGAACTGTTACACTCGTTCGGGATGGTAAGGCACACATGTGGAGGATTCCTAACGGTAGCTTAGACGTCTAGTCCACATACGGTGCTAATACCACTGTACTATCCTCGGCCACACCCCGCCGCGCCGGCACGACAATCACCTGGCAGTCGGTGAAGGTTAGCTTACCACTCTACTACAGCTGACATGTGAGGAATGCCAGGTCTCCACCGTGGTTCGGATTCCACGTTAAACTGTAGGTCCTTCATTTCATCTCACAATCACCCTAACATTACACATTAGCGTAAGTGCGTATAACCCGAACGGGTAGTAAGACGCGGTGCTAATAATAATAATAATAATAATAATAATACTACAGCTGACAGCTTTGGAAAGTTACCAGACCAAATTATGTATCCCTACGCCGAACCATATGATCGGCAAAAACGTGTGTTTAGCAGCTGTCACTTCTGACAGTCAAAATCCAGGTATATACCTAAATGTTGACTGTCAGAAGTCAGCTGCGAGCTGTCAGCACCAAAGAAGCCATGGGGCTACTGTATTTTTCGTCACATTGGATTTTGTTTATCAGCTTTATTCAAGGTGGGGATGAAGGGAACGCGAGAAAATATCAGTTTTCGTAGCAAAACTTTTTTTTCCGCCCAAATAATTCAAATATTGCTATAGTAGAAGCATAGTATGTAAGTTTCTTCACAATATATCAACAGTTATTGACGTGGAAATGCAATCATGGGAACAAACGATTATCTTTAAGAATTTTGATTGTTTTGCAATTTTCTTTTCGGAAACGGGTTGTTCAAGAATAGAATCTTGTTAATTAAATCATACTTTTTATATACACACCTCTTATATAATTTTAACACTGATAAAATATCTATATACAATTGGCATTTTCCTATAGAAAACTACCAGCTTCATAACAAAAAATAAGAAAATGTAACAATTAATAAACATCGCTATATTATCTTAGAAGTGGTGTTGAAAATATTAACATAAAAATTTCACTCGTTCTCGAGAAAACTGATATTTCCAAACGTACGATTTTTCCGCAAGACCTGTCCAGTAGCTAGCGCGATCTACGGTTTTCATTATTCATCTGTTCTTGTTGGCGCGGAAGGATACTTTGGTCGGTTGTGAAGCCACGCCATGCCTTTCACCCTCCTGCCCACCGCCTTAACACAAATCTTAAAATTAAATTCTAATGTTGAAAAAATACGTTTTACTGTTAATAAACATACTTATAGATAACTTCCGAATATGTACGGTGTTTAAATGCAAGTAATTAAAAAAATACTGCTTCGGTGGCCATGTAGACTAACGTGCTACTCTCGCACTAGACTAGACTGTCGAAGAAGGGGTGATCGGTTCGAATCTTGGTCGGTGTACCGAGTTTTTTCCAAAATGATTTTCCACTCTCCATACACGCAAGCGTGGATACAATTCCTATAAATATAACCTTCCCTCATCCATAAATTCACCAGCGTAGTTGATATATAAATGTATAACCCAAACGGGTATTATGACGTGCGTTAAAAAATTACACTAATTGGGTGAGGACGTGGAAGGTAGACTTTAGAGGAATATGCCTCCATTTTTGTGGAGTGAAACATGGAAATAATTGAGGAAAAACACCCTAAATGGATCTCGTCGACCTCTCCCGTCGCAGGTGTATAAACTAGAAGAGCTTGACATCTCGCCCACGTGCCCACCAGTGCGGGTAACAGTGATAATAATCAATATTTCTCGGTCGGCTCTAGGCTTATGGATTAAATTAAAAATAGTCGTCACGTGAAGCCCGGTTAACACTTCATTGGGGCGACAAGTGGCTTTTACCGAGCTCAGCTCAAACCTACTATGTAGCAATCATTTTCCAACTAATTTCCCACCGTGCGAAGACTAGATTTATGGCCCCACCAGGATTCGAACTAAAGCCTCCCAACGCTATTTGGTCGATGGGTTTTTCTTGGTCCTGGGTTAAGATCAAGTTTTGTGATGGATTAATACTACCACTAATTTGAAATATTTATTCAATAAATTAGAAAATAAAATAGTAGAATATTGGTTTATTTTTAGAAAAAAACAAAATCGGCAAGAAGTAAAATTTAGACACCCGTTCGGTGATGGAATGATCAATAAACCGGACTGTCTAGAATGGGAAACTAGTGGTTCGAACCCCGGTTGGGCGTATTGGTTTTTTCCCCCTAAATGTTTTCCCACTATTTCTCCACACAAACTTAATCTAAATTCAACCTTCTTCATCCTAAACACATTGGCGTGATTAGTACTTCTGCGTCTAATCCAAACGGATCGCTAGACGCGGTGAGTAAAAAATTAGAACATCCGTAATGTCTATTGTAAGAAGCATCCGCAATTTATAAATACTTAAAGACACAAAATGTCGGTCGTTAATATAAACGGCGAACTCTAACGGCTGTCTGATATAGAATGACTTGTGTGCGTGCGCTTGTGTGGCGATGCGTTTTATTTGGGACACATTCGTCATACTTTGCCTCTGCGAGAGCTTATCCTCCCGTGTCTTTATGCGAACACGGCTGTGTATTCCCACGTTCCCCGAAAAACAAGCGCGGAACAGAAACTTGATCACATGACGAGCTCTAATCCAATCACAAGATCTCCGCCTCATCGCATCGGCGCGAGATGTTCCGCTGAAGTTCAACTCATCTCCACTTCGTCCGCTCTTCCCGAGATTTTCGGCACGAGAGAGCCAATCATATCTCAAACTCAGGGACTTTAGTTCCTGTCTACAGATCCAGAGATCCCTGGTTCGATCCCGGGTGCTTCCAGATTTTTTTTTTTGCTATGCAGTGGGTCTAGAACGAGGTCAAACTGAGCCTAGTGAGGACAAATGAGGAGTTGCTAGAATAAATAAGTAGCGATTTTGGTTTAGAAAACTGAGATTAATGACGGGAGGGTTCGTTGTGATGACCACATGACACCCTCTATCCGCAAATGTTGGCACTATATTCGCTAACATGCAGTGGCCGCTCGGTCGGGATAGCCCTTTGGCAGGCTAACACCATGGAAGGTATAATTCAGAGAAAAAATACCCGCATTTATGTAACGTGAGATTGAGAAACCATTTATGAACAACCTCAGTACATTTGGACGAGATTAAAAACCCCAACTTTTACCGGTGAACTAGACTAGTTAAGCCTGACGTTTAGTCTGCGTGCCCAACGGTGCGGGTCCTGCTTGTCCATTTGATTATTTCTCACCCCTAATTGCGTTCGGTAAGGTATATTTTGTTAAAATTCCCCTAAACGACATCCTCCTACCTTTCATTTGTTCGTGTAAGATCATGAGTATCAAGACATCAAACGGTTAGGGAGTGGTCTAGAAGAAGTGCACCTACATTAGCTTGGAGAGGGGACTGGTAACCCACAGTGCACCCAGATGAAATTCGCGCTTCAACCTCTGTCAACTGCAATACATTTTATTGCGAACTTTACGCCATAGACCACGTGACTCGGGTTCGTGTATTTTCTGTACCGCGTCTTACTACCCGGTTGGGTTTTACGCCTATGTACTGATTACACTAATGGCTTAGGGATTGTAATGGTTTAATTTATAGGAAGTGCACCCGTATTTGCGTGGAAGGAGAGTGGAAAAACACCCTTAGTGCACCCGACTAGGATCGAACCCGGATCCTCCCGTCTTTGGGAGTCCAGTCCAACACGAGAGTAGCGCGTTAGTCCACGTTAAGAGGTGTGAGATTGTATGCACATGTTGAGTCAAGTTATTAATTTTAAATATATATCTATATATATATATATATCTATATATATATATATATATATATATATATATATAT
>CABFOW010002019.1:56831-79885 GCA_902141385.1 Timema californicum | reverse complement strand
GGGGGGGGGGGGGGGGGGGGGGGTAGGGGGGATATTTATCCGCAAGGGATTGGAGTCAACTTTCTCAATCCTTAACATACTTGGTGTAGGTGTACACAGTTGCTGTTCCACCGTGGACAGCAAGCGTCTTGATCAGGTTTTTTTTAAACTAGTTATCACTCGGTAGAGATAAAGGTTAATTATCTAGGCTATATACCAGACTACTGACTTTTCTACCGCTTCGGTGGCAGCATAGTCTAAGGCGTTGCGCTCTAGTTTAGACTACAGATAATGGGTAAGATCACAGTTTAAATCCCGGTCGGGTGAACTGAGGTTTTTTAGTATATGGTTTTCCAATCTTCTTCCATGCGAATGCGGGTACACCTCTTTTAAATTCAACCTTACTTATCCATACCTTATTAGCGACTAGGTGTAATTAGTACATAAGCGTACAATCCGAACGGGTAGTAAGACGCTGTGCTAAAAAAAGTTCATCTTCTTTTGTTTACTTGCCCCGCGTCTTACTACTCATCCGGCGTATCCTCATATTTACACTAATAGGGTATGAACGAGAAAGGAAGAATTTAAAAGTAGTTGACCCACATTTGCCTGAAAGGGGACTGGGAAACAAATTAGGGGGTAAAAAGCTTTATAAATGGCTGGGACTCAAACCCCTGCATCTTTAAGTAAATCCTACAATAAGAGCCCCGACACCTCTGTCTTCGTGCCCAACGGTGCGGTGTACTAGCTTTTTTTTTATCTTCGCATCCTACTACCTGCTCAGGTTATATGAATATATGATAATTAATCTACTGGGATAGGTATGAAAATGAAAGCAGTTTTAAGGTATTCAACCCGCATCTGGGTTGAAGAAGAGTGGGAAAACCATCCTCAGTACCGACCGGGTTTTGAACTCCAATCTTCCCATCACAATCATGCCGCTCTAACACGAGAGTGAAACCTTGGACTATCCGGCCACTGAAATGGGTCTCTATTAACGCCTATTGTTGTTATTTTAAAGGTAAAATATTTTGGTTTGGTCTCTCTACAACGCAAAAGGTTTTAATTGATAACTACTGATTTCCCTAGTTGGAATTCATCTCCTACCTCGTCTTTGTTTTTCTTGTGGTGTTCGTGGTGTCTGACGAATTCTAAATCTTCTTTTCTCTAGTTCCCAAGAACTGTTGTTGTTGTTGTTGTTGTTGGAAGGGCCTACATTGTGTCATTAATATTGTTTTTAACCAGAGGAGACTCAAGCGCAGCGAAGCCTGCCTTAGAATCCTAAAGAAACAGGAAGTATACGTTAATAAAAACAAGACTTATTTACTTGGTGGTGTGAATCAACCATTCAAGACGCCGATTATCTCACTATTATCCTGTCGTCGGTTGTTTGTGCGACGCTGGCACTTGTCTCCCTTCCTCTTTGTAAGACTCGCTCGTGGTAACGTGGGAAAATGCAAACTACACTTTGTTTCCAGATGCTATCATCCTCTAGTATCTCGCTTATTTGTTCTTCTGGGTTTTGCTTTCCTTGTTAGGGTTCATTGTGTGCTTAAAGACTGTCGTCTTGCGTCTTGCCGCAAAAAGCAGCTATGGTACTAAAATTCAACATTGTTTTTACTTTGCAGACTTGTACTCTAGTGGGTTTTAACTTTTAAAGCGCGATTAATAATTCTTTAGTCAGTGGGTGACCTGGTGGTCTAGAGGTAAGGGTGTCGAACTTCTGTGATGCTGGTCAGGGGTTTAATCCTCGGTCCCTGCACAGATTTATCTGATTGCCAACCCTTCCTTCACCTCTGACAAGACGTGTATTAATCACAACTTTTGAACGTGTGGAATGCCAGGCCTCCACCGTGGTTCGGATCCCACGTTAAACTGTAGGTCCTCCATTTCATCTCACAATCACCTACATTAGCGTAAGTGCGTACAGCCCGAACGGGTAGTAAGACGCGGTGCTAATAATAATAATAATAATAATAATAATAATAATGTTGTCAGTGAACTTAAACCGCCAAAGCACCCTGTCCTCTGCCTCCTCCTTCAGCTCCGGGAATTTTCTACTTTCCTTCAAGTCATCCAATATTTTGACTCCTCCTTCCTAAACGCCTCTTTCCCTCAACCTTTCTTCTATGACGTCGTGCAGAATACAGTTCCTCCTAAGGGTGTTTTCGATTTAGTTTGTTTTGTACCGAAGAACCACATCCAAAATAGTTCTCTTCTCAGCCACTTTTCTTAGGTCTTGTATAGAAACAACTTTTATCATTTTTTTGTGTGATATTAAAGCCATTTTTATAGATTCTGATTCGTAAGGTGTGCGTTCAACCCCAACCGGCTGTTCTTCACCAGAAGTTGTTTTCCATCCTTTCCCTAGAGCCTAGACGAAGGCTGATGCATTTACTTACATTTTACTCTCTTCATACCATGTATAAAATTGGTTACTGTAAGTTGTAGATAATATAACACATCACTATAATTTATATAATATATAATGAATATTCAAATGCATTATTCACACCTATTTTAATTTGAAGATAAATTTAAAAATTGAATATTGCTTGGTTTTAAAATAAAATTTAATATAGCAAAAAAAAAAAACCTAAACTTTTTATAAATAAAGAACATACTCATAACAATCGAAACAAAATCTATAGCTTCATGATTAAATGTGTATTTTCTCTTAATCATCTGTCGGCGTTTTACAAATATTTTATAAGAAATACCAATTTTATATATATTTGAAATACCGAATATATTGGACATAATCAAATATCGTATTTTAAAAAAAGTTATGGAGTCTTTTAACGCTATTATTTTTCCTGAGGTGTACATGCATTTTCTGAACCGACTGATTATATTAGCACACTCATAATGAATAAAATTATATCTATAACAGACACGACATCCAGCCCCCCGACCGTTAACTCACCACTATGGAGGTGCAAACCCAAATTTCAACAAAGATAAATTATTCGGCCATGCCAGGAATCGAACCAGGGACCCCAAACTTGGTAGTAAAGACACGCTACCTACTGAGATAACGTGTCAGTTCTAAAATAGTTTTTTTTCTCTAGTTTTACTAGTTACTACTTACACTACTTTTTCTTCGTACTTTCTTGACATATGTCAAGTTTAAACTTCTTTTTATTTAGTTCCCATTTCTTTCAAACAGGTTTATCCGCCGATACGTTAGTGAGAATTATAGACTTGAAGATTTAAAACTAAGATTTCTACTAGTTCGAAAGCTTGTGATTGCGTGGAAGTTTTTATTGGGGTTCTTCATTAGGTTCAAATGTTATTGTGGTCACAGATAAACTGTCAGTAATAGAGCTGTCCGTTTCATTTTCTCTTGTCCTTATCTTGAGCAATATTGAGTATTTAATCTCAAGTAAGTTATAGACTTGTTGAAAACAAACCGGACCTGTGTAAAAATATAACAAAACAAATCAAGATGGCGGCTTCACATGTTCACGGAAGTGAGATGCCCGTTTTTCCCACTCTGATTCACATCAAAGTTGTTTTTTGCCTTTTCGAGTAGTTTCATATGCAACTTTTTGTTACCAAGCCATCAAGAGCTTGTTGTCACCCTGACCTAAGGTCTCAGATTGATCTTGTCCCCGTTTTTAAAAATAAATTAATTAAATTTGAGGTTATATGGCTTAAATAAAAAACGTTTTAGTCAATTTTAGTTGCTAAAAAGTTTTAATGTAAGATCTGACACAATTTTACACACATCTCATAGTTAACGATGAATATTTATTAATCATTAACTTACTTTTTTTAGCAACCCGTCTTACTACCCGTTCGGGTTTATACACCTCTGTACTAATTACACGTTTGTTAGGTATAGGAAACTTTTCATTTAGAGGAAGTGAACCCGCATTTGCGTGGAGGGAGAGTGGAAAACCATTTAGGAAAAAACTCAATGCACCTGACCGGGAACGAAGTCCGATCTCCCCGTCTTTGGCAGTCTAGTCTACTGCGAGAGTAGCGCGTTAAACTATGCGGCCACCGAAGCAGGTGAGAAGAATCTACCAAATATCCTTGCTTGGATCTACTATTCTAGCCAACATATATCCCTCCGTCAGCCTATTTCTCATAGTAATTGAGTCCTCTGGTCTAGGCCATGAGAGCTGGCGAGGGTCGCCGGATGTTTTCTCGGGTATTTATTACATATTTGGACAAGTTACTCTACCCACGCTTTGTGGCACATGCAAAGCCAGGAGTTGGGGGGAGTAAAATGTAGGACGAGAAGCTAATTCAAAGGCACTTGGTCGGTCTAGACATTTGATCTTCAACCGGGCGATGTGTGTGTATTGAATTTTACCACCCTAACACTCATTCACTCATTTCTTCTCTAGCATTCATTCATTCATTCACTCTCACACATACTATCACTCGCTCTCACACACACATGTAGACTGCACTTCCGATGATGGGGGGGAGCGAGGTTCGAATCTCAGTCGGGTATACTGAGGGTTCCAAAATGGTTTTCCAAACTTCCTCCGCGCAAATGCGGGTACACTTCCTCTAAATATAACCTTAACCTAATCCCTAAAACCATTAGCGTAATTAGTACAAAAGCGGGTAGTAAGACGCGGTGCTAAAAAAACTCACCAATATTAAAATACATATAAGTTTTGGTCGCAAAAAAAAAAGGTTTTTCCCCCCTAAAAGGTTCTTTCAATGACATTTGAACTGTAGATATAAATACAGGATGTACCGTAAGATGTAGGACCTTCTTCAGTGATGGACATGAGCCACTAAAACAAAGAAAAAAAAGTTAATATACGAATATGTCCCGTTTGACATCTCCGAGCCACAGCCAAGTTATCCCACTAAACTCTTTGTATAGCATACACGATACCTATCTCTAGGTATGTTCTATGGGCTATTTATAAACATATGGGGCCTTTGAAAGAGTGCGGCATTCTACGATACGACGACTGCAGGATTGTATTTGTGCCGAAGGCGGCCATTTTGAGCACTTCCTATAGTCATAATCGGCTCCACATTGCTGGAGCTCAAACGTGACTTTAACTAGGAAACACGGTCAAATGAAACACACGTTTATGTGAACCTGTTTTCATTGTTGTCTGGTCTCTTGTCCCCCCTCTGAAGTAGGTCCCATATGTTAGGTACATCATATTATATATTCCAGACGATACTTATACCCAAACGAACTAATGTGTATATCTCGTCCGGTTTCCTTCTAACAAAGAGGTCGGGATTCGAATCCTGGCGGGATATGTGGGTTCCTTACCAAATTGCTTTCCCCCACCCCCAGCGCACTTGCAGTTATAGCTCGTCCAATTTCAACCCTATCTTATGCCTAAACCACTAGTGGAAATATATGGATAGACCGGGTGGGTAGTAAGACGTGGATGCTCGGAAATAAAGATGGGAAAGATCATTCGAGAAAGCAAAGCTGCATGACGGAGGGAAATGAAATCATCATGCTACTTGCCTTAAGCTACTTGTCGTCTTTAAACATCTACTTACTAAATATTAGTGTTGAGGCAATTATTAGGATTCAGATAGAAAGGTATGATTACAGGCGAGTAATTAGAAAACTGATCTATTTTTTAGCTCACTTTCTTTCCTTACAGTAAAAATAATCTCAACCGAGTAACCTACTCACTTTATTTACCTTCTCTTTGGCGTATTGTAAACCCGCCTTAAGGTGGGATTGAATGGGGGCGCGAGAAAAATTGTGTTTTTGCAATTTTTATGGCAAAACATTTTTTGACCAACATAAATAAAATATTGTTCCAGTACAAACTTAGAATTTAATTTTCCTCGTATGTTGATATTAACAATTCCCGAATATCTTTTAAGGGTGTTCTGAAATTTAATGACAAACTTTTTATCTTCATTCAAACAGTTTCGCATCTTATGCCGCCATGCTCATGAAATATATTCAAGAACGGTTGATATCACCGTGTGAATAAAATTAAACTCTGTACTGGAACAATATTTAATGTATTTTAGCAACAAAAAACCCCCCATAAAAACTGTAAAAACACTGTCCTTTTCTCGCGTCCCCTTCCATCGCACCTTAAGAGCCCGTCTCACCCCTCGAATAACACCTAACTAACGTAAGTAATACAGTTCGAACCAAGCATAATAACATAGTACAGTTGTTTGTACTTCTGTTACTTTAAAATAAACGTGGGAATTGACAGACGAGAGAAACTGTGTTATCATAATTTTAAAAAATGCAATAAAATTAAAGAATGTATTTTAAAAATAAAACTGATCCCGATTTTATTGTTTTCAATGAAGAGCGTAGAAAACGGTACTTTGACACGTTTTCTGGTTTGAGCTTATTCTTCTCATTATCATCATCATCATCAATATAATATATCCCGGTTAGTCGGCCGTCACCTGAGCTCTTAAGGTAGAAACCGTTAATAGAGTATGACTCGGAGTGGTTTTATTATCATTGATTAGAGTTTTATAATACGATCAAAGGTTTTCACACTTCATTTTATTGTCCATCAATGGGTTCTCCCTCATTCTAATGCGTTCATGCCTTTTAGATTGCTTTAATGTTCCAGTCTTATTTTTTTCAATCCTAAAAAAAAGAAATACCCGTTTTGATGGCTACATGGTCTAAGGCGTCACTCTCGCAATAGACCAGATTGCTGATGACGGGAAGATTGTGGTTTGATCCCGGTTGGATGTACCGAGGGTGGTTTTCCTAAATGGTTTCCCACTCTCTTTCTCTCCGCGCAAATGCGGGTATGCTGAATCAAAATTCAACCTTATTCATCCCTAAATCATTAGCATTATTATTTCGTAAGCGTACAACCCGAACTTGTAAGACGTGGCGCTAAAAAAAACCGAAATATATTTTAGTAATAATACAAAATATTGATGGACTGCATTTTCTAATCACACACAAAAAAAAAACGAACATTACTTACAAACGATGATTATATTGCACTACTATAAGCCACACGACTGACTCACTCACTGACATTAATGTTTACCCACTTCCAGATGAGCTAGAAACTTGAAATATGGCAAACTTATATCTTTTAGCCTGTAACCGAAGGGAACATTCAAAAAAGTTAAAAAAATTAATTCTTAACCGCTGAAAAAAGTTCAAAATGGCGGATTAACTTTAAAGTCGGTGCGGACCTTTCTTTGGAGGTCTCTTGTGACTAAACGGTAAGACCTATCAAAAAACGGCTCTTGAATTATATTGGTTTACACCCACTTGCAAAGAAAACCCACTGGGGGGGTTTAGGGGTGTAGCCCCCAACGAGAAAAATGAATTCAAACCTAAAACCAAACGCCAAGAGTTCAATCGATTTAACAATAATCTAGCGCTGGACCACGTCCCCTTTGATAAGAGATTACCGTTCCTACCGCCACCAGGATCAGTCCAACTTCTCGTATCAAGGTCACTCGGAATGTCTCCCCGCTCACGCTTTGATTGGCTGTTTCTTTAACAAGAGTGGCCTGGTGGTCTAGGGGTAAGGTGTCAAGACTTCTGTGCTGGGGTCCGGGGTTCAATCCTCGGTCCCGGCACACATTTATCTGATTGCCAAACCTTTCCTTCACCTCTGACAAGACGTGTATTAATCACAACTTGTGAATGTGGGGAATGCCGGTCCTCCACCGTGGTTCGGATCCCACGTTAAACTGTAGGTCCTCCATTTCTTCTCATAATCACCCTACATTACACATTAGCGTAAGTGCGTATAACCCGAACGGGTAGTAAGACGTGTTACCAATAATAATAATAATAATAATAATAATAATAATTTAACATCTGTATTCCTTACGTTCTTCGTTCATTTGTTGTAGAATTTGGTTTTGTATTTATTTTGAATACAAATACATTAAAAAGTTAATTTTTATGGCGTTACGTATATGCTTCTATTTAACAGCTAAAGTTTTGTAATAAAATTACACTTTATATTTTCATAAAGTTGGTTTTATCCATTTTAACTTTCAATTAAACTGATGAGGTATTCTTGTTTTGTTTTCGGACCATAATTTGTGACCGTAAAATTATTCTCACCAAAACAACATATAACGCATTCATAAAATCCTTGTTTACTATAACTCTGACACCATAAACAATGCACTCAGCGTGAATTTTACAGTCTTAAGATTAAAACCGGACAAGTGCATTGCACCTGGATTTTAGCACCACCGAGTCGTTGTATCCCTTCGGGTTATATAAGTATGTAATAATTGTTTTAAGGATTATTAAGGTTATATTTAGAGGAAATGTACCCACATTTACGTGTAAAAACCACTCGCAGTACACCCGACCGAGATTCGAACCTCGATCTCCCCGTCCTCGGCAGTCAAGCTCAACACGAAACTAGCGAGTTAGCCAACTACGCCACTGAGGCGGGTGAGTGGGAAAATACTTAAGGAAAAACTATCCACAATACGACCGGTTGGAATTCGAACACCGTCACCTGCAAACCAAACTGATGGTCCTGTTATTTATACCCGTGTGATCTCATGACGAATACCAGTTCTATCGTTCCTTCGGGCAGGATGTGCGGTGGTCCCACGTGGTCGTTACCTTCCAGAGGTCATCCGACTAGCTTCCTTGACCTCTCACCTTGATAGATGGATGGGTGGATGGTTGGTTAGTCTCTGATATTGTGGTGGGATACTGCAATTAAACCTGTATTCGTAGACCAGTGTCAAGGAAGGACGGCTGCAAGTCTAGAGGAACATAGTTCGTTCCCAGACGGGACCTACAATAAGATGACGGGGATTTTCTCTACTAACCAGATCTATTTTTTTTAGCACCTCCTATTACTTACTACCCGTTAGGGTTATACACCTATGTACTAATTACGCTAATACGTTAAGGGATGAGTATGGATGCATTTTGAAGAAGTATAGCCGCATTTAAAGATAACCACCCTCATTACACCCGGCCGGGAATCGAATCCCTATCTCCCTATCATTGGAAGATTAGCCTATTGTGAGTGTGACGCCGTACACCATACGGCCACCGAAACATTTATGTCTTACTACCCGTTCGGGGTATCCGCTACGCTAATGTGTTAAAGATAAGGACGGGCGAATTAATTGGAAATGTTCCTATCTGCTCTGGCTTGGAGAGAGAACGAGAAAAACCAGATTAATCACATTTTTAAGACCATGTCCCTAGTCAAGATACGAACCTATATCTCTCTGCCACCTGAAATCCAGTCTATTGCGAGCTTGACGCCTTAGATCATGTGACCATTGGTGTGGATATTTGTTAAAATTTGAATCGAATTGGCTGTAGATAAGGCTTATGAACATTGGGCCTAATATGTTCGAGGTAAAGATTTGTTCTTTGGCGCTTGGTTTGTGTACTTACCGGTAGGTATGTTGCCCCAGGTTAAGTTGGCCGGGGATTCAAGTGTTGGCATAATTCACAAAAAAAAATGTTGCGTTTGAATTTATGTGACATGTTTGGTAAATACTCTGGATAAAATGAGGATTCAGACTTAAAAAATGTATATTCCTATCATTTAATAATAATTGCTGTCATTATGAATTTATATTTTCGTGTTTCTAAGTTTTTTAAACTATTTTATAAATTATTTCTTATTATTTAATGGAAATGGTAACACTTTTTTTTAAACATAAAGCAAGTTGGTAATAACAATATTTTAAAAGTAAAATACATTGTCAAACTATAAAGAGGACTCTTTGTTGGCCGATAGAAATGACAAAATATCCTTCCCGAGAAAATATTGCGAGAGAAGTCGTTGAATGGTGAGGACTGAATGTTCCGTTTGTTAAAAAGGTTGTGCAAGTATTGGTAAAAGTGACTGCCGTCCTCACGAGGCCCACTCGACCAATACTCTCACTTCCTCTCAGACGTAATTCACGCGTGAATGAGATTGACACACATTCATTCGACTTGAATGAACTATGACTTTGCTAAGAAATAATTATATCTATTGTAGGATTCTTGTGGAAAGAACCATATGCCGACATTGATAACATTTTACCATATTATTATTATTATTATTATTATTGGTGACCTGGTGGTCTAGGGGTAAGGTGTCAGACTTCTGTGCTGGCGGCCGGGGTTCAATCCTTGGTCCTGGCACAGATTTTTCTGATTACCAAACCCTTCCTTCACCACTGACAATATATCTTGTGAATGTGGGGAATGCCAGGTCTCCACCGTGGTTCGGATTCCACGTTAAACTGTAGGTCCTCCATTTCATCTCACAATCACCCCCCTACCATTACACATTAGCGTAAGTGCGTATAACCCGAACGGGTAGTAAGACGCGGTGCTAATAATAATAATAATAATAATTATTATTATTATATAAGTATTGATAATAATCTACAGGATGTTAATAAAAGCTCTCCAGGATTTTGAAAATTGATATTAAATCTCCATCAAGTGTGGTAGAATGGGGCAAACATCGAAATGTACTAGGCTAGTCACAAAAAAAAAAAAAAAACTTAAAGATATTACCTTTAATGAAATATATTCATGTAAATGATATTTTTTAAATTTTTTATTAGTAAAATTTTATTAAAACCTCCAGAGTTCCTTTATTTAAAAAAAACCTGTATATCGAAAGGGACAGCAATCTGCTTCGGTGGCATCATGGTCNAAAAAAAAAAAAAAAACTTAAAGATATTACCTTTAATGAAATATATTCATGTAAATGATATTTTTTAAATTTTTTATTAGTAAAATTTTATTAAAACCTCCAGAGTTCCTTTATTTAAAAAAAACCTGTATATCGAAAGGGACAGCAATCTGCTTCGGTGGCATCATGGTCTAACGCGCTACTCTCGCAGTAGACTAGACTGCCGATGACTGGGAGATTGAGGTTTGAATTTTGATCGGGTGTACTGAAGGTGTTTTTTAATTTCCATGTTAATATTTTAAACACCCCTTCCGAGATAATGTATCGATTTTTATTAGTTGCTATATTTTCTTTTTTTTTCGTTATGAAGCCGGCAGTTTTCTTTTGAAAAATGTCAAAATTTTCGATATCACTGTTAAAATTATAGAGGTAGTGTGTATATAAAAAGTATAACTTAATCAACACGCTTCTATTCTTAAACACAGTTTCCGAAAAGGAAATTGCAAAACAATAAAAATTTCTTGAAGATAACAGTTTGTTCCCACGGCTCAATATTTCCACGCCAAATGAAAAAAGGACCGATCGCCTTAAAACCTCGCGTTCCCATCCGTATTTTAGAGTGCGAAAAACCCACGGACTCTGCAGGTGTCGAATACAACACCACCGACTCTTCGCGATTCCTCAGCGTGTTCCAGACAAGACAGGTTTTGTAAATTCCTCCACAGAGAGAAACCCGGAAGAGACCACACTATACGACCCAACAGTGTTAAGGGGGTGGGGGTGGGGGATTATTTACTCGTCCCGGGTGTAGTTTTCTAAGATGAGTGGCGATTTAACGGTTATGACGTTCTAAAACAAATGTCGTGTACTCGAGCTAACAATGAGTATGTGTTATATCAGCGTGCATGAATGTCATGTTCTTGTGCGCCACTGTCGATTAGTCTCGGGGTGTCACAACGGGCTTCCCAGGATTGATGAGCTTTTTACCTGTCTCTGTGACCAGGCGAACTTGGTTCGAGCCCAGATGGTGTCTCAAACTATCTAGGCCATTGGTTCGTCTTACTGCACTAGACCTTTTAGGACTACGATCGACTTAACTTTATCAAAGGTCCTGTGATCACCCATCCTCTCTCCACTATATTTTTTACTATAATAATTACCAGTCCTTATGTCCAGCCCCCTAACTAACCTAGGATGCTGACATCTTTCAAGCCGCTAGCCCCTTAACAAAAAAAATATGCAGGAATGCTTGGTGATCGAAAATTCACATGAAGGCCCCCAAAAAATGAAAAAGTAAACACAAAAAAGTTATTTCTAATTAAATATCAATTGACAAACTGTTTCACACTTTAATAGAAGTAAATGTTTGATCTATTATGGAGTCTATGATTGAAATGTGCCTCCCAGATTTTTAGTTTCACTAAAAATGAGCCCCATTTATAATCATTGTCAAACTGCTGCCGTTGGGAAACATGACACGACCAGAAATGAAGCCGTTAATTTCTAAACAGGTATTATGCTAGTATATCTTATATATAATTAATTTAAATCAAACTGTCCCCATCGTTCTAAAAAATAGTATAAATAAAATTAACATTTTTATGTTAACCTATTTAATTTTTTATATAATTGTTTTCTGCACGACGTCATAGAAGGAAAGGTTGAGGGGGAAAGGAGCTTAGGAGGGAGGAAGATTCAAATATTGGATGAAGGAAATGAGATAATTCTGGGCGCTGAAGGAGGAGGCAGAGGACAGGGTGCATTGGTGGTCGGTCTAAGTTCACTGACAAAAGGAATGGACCTGTCGTGAGACCAGGCACCTAATAATAATAATACATAACCGATTATGACCAATAAAGTTTATTTTAGTTACACTGTAATATTATTAGAAAATATGAAAAAATACTTTAATAGTGTAGCCTAAGAGATCGATTTCTAGTGAAGACATCATTTTCTTACGGGCGGTTCGATTGAAAACTGTCTCGAGATATACTTCTAATGATATCATTTTATATTTATGTTTTGAAACATTTCTCTTGAGTGGGACTTACTTTGTTCTTTTTTTTTAGTCGTGGACATCTCCTTTTGTTGACTTCAGCAAGAAACACCGCGTGTAGAAATCCCCACCAAATGGCTACATTCTTCAACCGATTCGAACCAAATCTCTTATGATTTTAAGACGAACCAATGAAAATACTTAACAATTTTTTATATATATACACACATAGCGCACGCTATACGCACACACATTCACATCTTTTTTTTGTTATGTATTTCCATTGGAGCACATAATAAATCATAAAGAGATTTGGTTCGAATTTGTTGAAGAATGTAACCATTTGGCGGGGATTTCTAGCCGCGGTGTTTCTTGCTGAAGTCAACCAAAAGAAGATGTCTACGATTTTTTAAAACTGTTATATAAAACAGGATATACATAATATAAACAGTTTATTATTACTATACTACTATAAAGCTACACGACTGACTCACTCACTGACATTAATGTTTACCCACTTCCAGATGAGCTAGAAACTTGAAATTTGGCAAACTTATAGCTTCTAGCCTGTAACCAACGGGGAAATTCCAAAAAGTTAATATTTTAATTTTTAACCCCGAAAAAAAATATTCAAAATGGCGGAGCAACTTCAAAGTCGGTGCGGATCTTTCTTTGGAGGCCTCTTGTGGCTAAACGGTAAGACCTATCAAAAAACTGCTCTGGAATTACATTAGTTTGCATCCACTTGCAAAGAAAACTCTCTGGGGGTTTGGAGGCGGAGGCCCCAACGGGCAAAGCAATTATATACATAGACACACACATTCTACGATGCTGTGCCAGAAACTAATGGTAGATTCTAATTCCAAAAGTCTCAAGTGACGTAAATTGTTGTGACACTCCAAAGTGGAGTGAGAATCCCGTGGTGATAATCTGTGTGTGTACCTGTTGGGATTTACAGTTAGCCGGACCGAGCACCAGCTGACCCTAAACTATCTTCTGTACCTGCCGTCTGGTTTGGTGTAGTATGGTGGCGAGCAGAACCACGCTAATCCTCGGTAGACAATCCACCGAGTCAACAGTTAGATTCCCGCCCCGGTGACCGCGTGCGTGGTCTGACGCGCTACTCTCGCAGTAGACTAGACTGCTGATGACTGGGAGATCGAAGTTCGAATCTCGGTCGGGTGTACCTGAGGATTTTTTTCTTCATAAATGGTTTCCCCGCTCTCCCTCCACGTGAATGTGGATACACAAGCTGCAAATGGAACCTTACTAATCCCTAAAGCCATTAGCGTAATTAGCACATAAGCGTATAACCCGAATGGCTAGTAAGACGTGGCGCTAAAAAAAAAAAATTAGATCCGTAACCGGTATCATTAAATGTACACTTTCAATTCCGATTATGTTTCCTTCCTTTTACAACCCCCTTACCCACCTCGGTGGCGTAGTTGGCTAACGCGCTTGTCGTGTTGAGCTCGACTGCTGAGGACGGGGAGATCGAGGTTCGAATCTCGGTCGGGTGAACTGTTTTTTTCTCTTTTCCTAAATGGTTTTCCACTCTCCCTCCATGCAAATGCGGGCTCACTTCCTATAATTGAACCTTCCCAATTCCTAATCCATTAGAGTAAATAGTACTTAAAGCGTATAACCCGAACGGGTAGTAAGACGTGGTGCTAAATATTATTATTATTATTATTATTACAACCCCCTTAACTTCTCCTCCCTCATTTCTTTGGCGTGTTCGATCTATTCAAGACGCTTTTAAAGAAAGATATGGAAGACAGAGAAATATATCGGCTCTTAGTCCACTATGACTTGTGAGTCTGAGGTTCAATTAATTAAACCAGGGACAAATCCAGAGCGGAGAAATTTTGTTGAGTTAATATTAACAACACTAATTAAAAAGTTGGACCAATTAAATATCTGTTATAGTTACTACTACAGTAGCCCCAGGCTTCTTTGGTGCTGAGTGACAGCTCAAAGCTGACTTCTGACAGTCGACATTTAGGTATATACCTAAATTTTTACTGTCAGATATGACAGCTGCTAAACACATGTTTTTGCAGATTATATAGTTCGGCGTAGAGATACATAATTTGGTCTGGTAACTTTTCAAAGCCGTGAGCTGTCAGTCAGCACCAAAGAAGCCACGGGACTACTGTAGTTGTACTGTTAGTTTGTTATAGTTATTTTTTGTTATATTTCAAATTTTAAAATCAATTATTGACAGTGAACCGCTTCGGTGGCCGCAAGGTTTAACGCGCTACTCTCACAGTAGACTAGACTGCCGATGACTGGGAGATCGAAGTTCGAATCTCGGTCGGGTGTACCTGAGGGTGGTTTTTCCAAAATAGTTTTCCACTCTCCACGCAAATTCGGGTACACTTCCTCCAAATACAACCTTACTTATCCCTAAAATCATGAGCGTAATTAGTACATATTCGTTTAACCAGAACGGGTAGTAAAACGTGGTGATACAAAAAATTATGTGTATAATTTAAACGATTACTAAGACGCGGTAATTTATATAATACACACACGAACGCCGATCATTCAAATTAATTCGTGACAAAGATGATTTGGATGATAAAAAATTTAGAAATTTGGATTAAGCAAAAAAATAATCTTATCTATCAAAAAATAACTTAAATGTACATAATAATAGTAATAATACTTATCGATTTTTAAGGATTAATCTGTTTATAAAATTTTAAAAAAGGGATAAGAATGGAATAAGGAAATTCTGTTGATTAGCAATTCAGATAGTCGGTGTTACCTATACTGTATAGTATAGGTATTCCTCAATACCTAGGCTAATAGCGTATTAGATTCAAAATAAAAACACACAATTCCTACAACCCCAATATAATTTTTCTAATCTTTATAAAAGGGGATTTAATGGTTAAAAAAAACCCTTGTCATCTCTTGTTAGGGCATTTTCCCCACTATACACCAACTCCCGAACACATGTCTGGGCACTACCCTGAAATTCACCCTTCTTAATACTATTTCTCATAGCTTGGTTACCGATAACTAATGATATAATAGTAATAATAATAATAGTAATGCGAGTTTGGGCTGCAACATTCGAAGCTTAGTCTGATATTAAGATTATTAAGATTATCTGGTACCTTTGCCCGGGGGACGCCCGAATGTACTAATCGTACATCCTTTCCGTGGAGGTTCTTTCCATGTCCCGATGATATGAGGGGATGGTGATAGTGAATATGAGGGTGTGGAAACTCTTAAACCTAAATTAAGCCTAATTGACCAAACCCTGGTGACCGTAGGGGTTATTCCCCTTTTGGGCTAAAATACCCGAGATATCGGCCTGGAATCGAGCCCGGGACCCCTAGACTCGTAGCCAGGTACACTGCCCAGTACACCACGGGGACGCTCCTCCAGTGAGAGGAGTGGATCATACACACAAATAAACAAACGACGCATTACTATATTATTATTAGCACTGCGTCTTACTACCCGTTCGGGTTATACGCTAATGTGCAATGGTAGGGTGAATGTGATATTGAATGGAGGACCTACAGTTTAACGTGGGATCCGAACCACCTGCATTCCCCACATTCACAAGTTGTGATCAATAGACGTCTTGTCAGAGGTGAAGGAGGGAGTTTTGGTAATCAGATAAATCTGTGCCGGGACCGAGGATTGAGCACCGTATCCCCAGCACAGAAGTCCGACACCTTACCCCTAGACCGCCAGATCACCGCATCACTATAATAAATCTTACCTGTGCCCTCTGAAGCCATCCGAAGTAACCAATCATGTTGCGTGTCTGCTTAAAGAAAGGTGAGGAAGTTGTCACTCGGCTAACACAAGTTGTCACTCTTGTCCGCACTACCTACGAACTAATCGTCACCATCGTTCGCCCGCACTCAAGAATCGGGTTAGACCTCCGGCTACGGCTTGGAGGGTCGTCGATCTTGTCGTGGACACACGACCACATGTGTGTATTTTATTACGCAGTGTCTTTATTTGGATGGATCTTTTTTTGTAATGAGTGGATAGAAAAAAAACACCGGGTAGAAGACTTCCTTGATGTTTACCGCCCCTTCTGGTAAGTGTATCGCTTCACACACGCGCGCACACACACACACACACACTTCCACCTTCCAAGACCGCCAGCACGCGACTGACTGACTGACTTGACGAACAGGTGAACTCGCGCTGGTTCGCTTCTCTCTGTCTTCCCTCTCCTCTCCGGTACAGAGAGAGATGAAGAGACGAGTCATCGTTCCAGAGAGAGAGAGAGGGGATTCTTCTACACGCGTGGGTAGCTAGTTAACTCTTCCTTACCCGCTTCGATGACTGCGTGGTCTAACGTGCTACTCTAGTGTTGGACTAGACTGCCGAAGATGGGGAGATCGGGGATCGATTCTGGTCGAGTGCACTGAGGGAGATTTTTCCCAAGTGTTTTTTTTAAATCTCCTCCACGCAAATGTGATTACACATATTCTAAATTAAACCTTCCTAATCCCTAAACATATTAGAATAATTAGTAATAGGCGTGTAACCCGAACGGGTAGTAAGTTTCGGTGCTTAAAAAAATGATAGCACATGACTTTTAAACTAATCTAAAGCTAGAACAGATAAAACATCCAGCCCCCGGTGGTTAATTTATCACTGTGAAAGTGTTAACCTCTATTTCACCAGTGATAACTATTTTGGCCATATCAGGAATCGAGTCAGGGACCCTTATCTCAGTAGACAGATACACTACCGACTGAGCCAAGGTGTCGGACAAAATATGACTTAAAAAATTGTTGTCAGATTACGCTATAGAGAGAGAAACTTTATTTGACAGTTCAAAAGGTTAAAATACCTTATTTAATATATGTATTTATGTGGCATACAGACCACATCGGTGATCACGCAGACTAAACGTCAAGCTTGTTCTCGTCTGATTTGCCGTTGATGGGGAGGCCGGGTTTTGAATCCCTGCCGAGATTTTTCTTAACAGTTTTTTGAAACCATTGTGTTTTCCCCTCTCCTTCAACACACATGCGTGCACACTTAATCTAAATTCTACCTTTATCTGATGTAACCTTATAGTGTGATTTAACACATGTGGCCGGTGGGGCGCATTGGCATGTCAAGTCATGTATTCTGCGATTGACAGATCGTGTCACTTGTCACCATGGACTGGACTTTGATGTTCTAAAATTATTATTTTTTAATTTATCTAAACTCTGAACAAAAATTCGTAATGATTGCTCACGAATAAACTAAAATAGGCCTATGGATTTATAATCGTAAGCTAAAAAGTACCTAGATAATAAAAACCTTAAACAACTAAATTCTTGAATTCCGCAGAGTATAGTATTGATTTATAAATATCTGCTCCAGAAGTAATATATTATTATTTGAGGTATTTAACGTACACTTTCTGAACTGACTGATTATATAAGCACATGCGAACCTCTTTGGGCGAGAGCGAAAGGGCCTACCAATTTGTTTGGGAAAATTATTTTCGCATACCATCCAGGATCATTTTACATCTCACAATCGACATGGGAACGACGGCTCTACTTCCCCTCCGAAGGAATTTGTGCTACGGATTTTTATCGCTAAAGAAGAATCCATCGACCCCGGCTGGGTTTGAACCCACGAACATCGGGTCCTGAGGCCCACAAGACGACCGAGGTCGACCAGTAACTGCCCTCCCTTCCCAACACGACCCTCTCTAGCTTAGTTTCAGTCTTTCTATCCAGGAATGTGTATTTCACAAGCAAAGAAGATACAAAGTTCATGGCTTGCATTATATTCTAACACCTACAACTGTGTGTTGGAAAAATGTATACTTTTATAAAGTATCGATAACATTTTAAAATATACTTATTCAACTTGAATTCCTTTAAATTAGTCAAAAATACCTAAAAATTACTCATACCAAAAGAAATATGATCTAAAATCCCAAAAAGATGAAAAGCAGGTAGGATTCTCTCTATCTTAAGAACAAGTCAGCCATGACAAGAATTAATTTATTTCCCCCTTGGTCGGGCCCGCAATCCGCATCTGGATGATCCTTCTAGGCATCTTGGTGGAGTTGCTTCGCCCGGGGTGACTTCTTCTAGGCATCTTGGTGAAGTTGCTTCGCCCGGGGTTACTTCTTCTAGGCATCTTGCTGAAGTTGCTTCGCCCGGGGTTACTTCTTCTAGGCATCTTGGTGGAGATGCTTCGCCCGGGGTTACTTCTTCTAGGCATATTGGTGGAGATGCTTCGCCCGGGGTTACTTCTTCTAGGCATCTTGGTGGAGATGCTTCGCCCGGGGTTGACTTCTTCTAGGCATCTTGGTGGAGATGCTTCGCCCGAGATGGTGGTGCGGTGGACATAGGTAATATGCGAGAACCGGAAGTGTGTGTGCGTGTGCGTATATGCCTCACCGAGATTGCTATATCATAGTTGACGTCTGATGAAAGCTAACCGCCGTTTGGGATGTCGAAAGCTTGAAAGTGAGCAACGCACGAGTTTTTCTATTGCCGCTTACCACCCATATTGTCGTATTATTTTGGACAATACGGGAAGAGGTGACGTAAGACGGGGCCTATGGGCCGGTCGGAATATCTCAGGAACTGCCTTGAAGATTCTCCGGATACCTATTTGTGAGCGTGCCAGACGGTTTCTTTGGCACGACAGCGTTACGGCGAAAGGTCGCGCCGCGCTGGGGAAGCCAAATGATGATGATGATGATGATGATTGTCATTTCTGTTTGGATTGCTTCAACAGACATTTTAAAGCTGGGTTTGCACGCTATGTGACGAAACTTCATCAAATTATTACCTGAGCATTCCTCTGAAATATATAGCGAACGACCTTGAACGGATGGTGATTTAGTTGGCAAATATCTGCGGTTGTGCTTCTGATTACGTTACGGCTGTCTGCGTATGAATCTAATGGTCGTATTAAGGTCTATATTCTGATCTAAGGAGTTGACCAAGCTCCTATTTGACCTGAACTAGGCCATAGGTCAGCCAATCTTGTACTCGACTTGAACTGCTTCATGTCGACCTCGACGGTAAAGTTCTAGCATCAGAACCCCGATGTTCGTTGGTTCAAACCCAGCCGGGGTCTACGGAGTCTTATGTGAACAATAAACTATCCGTAGCACAACTTCCTACGGAGAGGAAGTAAAGGCGCCGGTCCTATGTCGATTGTAGCATGTAAAAGAACCCTGAAAGGTAGGTGAACACCTTTCCCCGTCAAAATTGGTAGGTCATTTCGCTCTCGCTCATATAAATTCTCTTGCACGTTAAATACCCCAAATAAATTAATAAAATATAGATTTGAACTGCTTTATTCACATTTCGGGTGATTGGCTGACTCCCGATAATACGGTCCTCAGTCTTTGACTGATGAGCTGCAGTCGACGCAGGTCGGACCACCTCTTTCAGAATCGGGCGTGGAGGCCTTGCCGACGGTAGTGGGTGCTGTTACTCCTGTACGATGACCCTGAACTTCCCATAACCGATGGAGTTGACATTCCGCACGGTGCGGATATGTACCAGACGTGATCGAGGCTACCCTCGGAATGCGCGCCCGGTTAGTACCGAGGCGGATTACTTTAGTCATGGGCGGCACGTCGCCCCGTTAACCCGCTCACATCTGGGTTACCAGGGAGGAAGTTGTGGGCGATCACTGCTCACTCCCGCCCTGATTTACCTTGTTCATCACTTGGGGTGTTTAATATGCACGTTACAATCTCGGGAGATACGTCAGGACAAACGCACAGTGGTCTAAGACATTAAACTGAAAACCTGATTTTTTATTTATAGGAAGCCAACCTTCAACTTCCAGATTTAAGTCTAGCTAATTAAGAAACAAGCGCGTTAGCTAACTACGCCACCGAGACGGGCTAGTCTGATATTAAAGTCGTTGAAAGACAGCGTTGGGCGAAATAACTCACCTAATTAAAATTTAAAGTCATCTTATGAACGTAATTTATTTGGATGATATTAATGAGAGCCTCTTGAATAATTGGGAAACGATCTAGTTCGTGTCCAAAAGTTTCCGCGTCGATTGTCGGGACTGCTCCGCTTTTAGATTAGCGCCTTTCTTCCTTACTCTGGCAACGCTCCTATTACCGCATGTTAATTGTACTGTGCGACCACCGCCCGGCACTTGATTGACCATCATCTCCAAGAGGATGTATCGCCGGTGGTCGTATCAGGAACTCGGAAGGGGAAGCCCTTATTTATCTCCATTGAGGTGTCTTGGGATTTGCGATCGATAGAGATTTTGAATGTGGGATTTTGCGTGCAGACTTTGCCACAATCCCAACATGCATGATACAGGTGTGTGTGTGTATGTATTATATATATATAAACAACTCTAATAATAATACTTAGCATCGCGTCTTACCACCCGTTCGGGAAATACGCTTAAGTACTAATTACGCTAGTATGTTAGGAATCAGGAAGGTTGAATATAGAGGAAGTGAACCCGCATTTGCGTGGAGGGAGAGTGGTAAAAACCATTTAAGGAAAACCACCCCCCAGTTCACCGGAGCGAGATTCGAACCTCGATCTCCCCGTCATCGGCAGTCTAGTCTACCGCGAGAGTAGCGGGTTATTTGTGGTTGAATGAAATGGTGGCAGGGGTGTTTGTTACCATGAGGACCATGATGTATCTATTTCTCTGGACCTCTCCCGGCCTTACCAGTCGACCTATTGCCGTAGAGCCCCGTAAAAATGGCGAGACGCGATGAAGCGAAAAGTTTCATACAAAGATGGAATCAAGTAGTTTTTCCTTTGATAGTTTTTAGATATGATTTGCAATGTTTTTGAAAAGCGAAATAAAACAAAATTGTCTTATTACACGAAATCCTCCTATAAAACGAAATAACCCCACTTTCACAACAACAAAAAATCTTTTAAAAAAAACACGAAATTTAAAATAAATTAAGCAAAAATTTTGACCATGCTGTAATTTGATTAGTATTTTGATGTAGTGTATGCTAACTTTAGGCTACAAAATTGTCAAATATGCAGACAAACTTGACAAAGAATTTCATAGCAAATATATAAGGTTTCAAAAATAAATTTTAATTTTCTTCAAATCGTCTCCCAAAATTGCAAGTGTTCTGTTCTGTGTCCAAAATTGACTTTGGTGTAAAAGAGCATTTAAGTTTGACCTTGTGTCTAAAACCAATGTTACTAGATGACAACTCGACTTGGTATCTTCTTAAATAATTATACAGTAGTTTTAATTTCACCTCAGATGAACCATGTGCATTCTAAATAAACGTAAACACAAAATATCTCAAATTTCACAATTTTGGAGATAGAACACTTGCATTATCGGGCGACGAAATGGTGATATCAACCTTTCTCGAATAATTGTCGAGAGCATTTGATCATTTTTTTTTTTAATAATTGAAAAATTTGCCATTAAATTCCGTGTTACCCTTGACTGATATCCAAGAACTGTTTTTATCGCCACATGTAGAAAATTAAATTCTATATTTCTACCGGGGAAATATTTTTTTTAAATATAAAATATGCAAAAAAACACCCAAACTAACCCCTATGTTTCGTGTTCCCTACAATCCCGCATTAAGAGAGAAAACATCTGGTGGGTTTAAATGTTTGTTTGAATTAAGTAGTCATACATACCTGCTTATTTTGTGAGTTCTTTTTTTTCAAGTGGTGAAAATCTTTTTTAAACGTTATGGGTATTTTTATATGAGTGTCTTACAATTATTTTGCTGGCGAGATCAGTGGTATTCTTCCCTCCAGTTGTATAAAGAGTTGAAGCATGCGGTGCTGTTTTTGTCATTTGTACATCAGCGCAGGTTTTAAAGGGATCCGGGAAACAGGAAGCCTCATTTGCTTGGTTGGGGAGAAGTCAAAGAATTTGAGCAAATTTATTGAATGTTTACGTATTCACAAAAAAAAAAGGATATTTTTACAATAGTCAAAATAACACTTTTCTTCCAACTCTGTCATCAATAAGATCACGAGCTATCAGATTAAACGCAGCAACCATCGACTCCGAAGGGCCTTACGCTGTAAAATATACAATAACAATAATTGTGCGCATGCGCATATCAAGATACGGCTATAACCTTAATAACCGTAATAGCTTAGCTAATTTTTTGTGTGTGGCCAAAACCCTATGTTAGCTTTCAGTTACCTATTTCTTTACACCGTCTTGTATGTTGTCTTTAAGGCAACATTGAAATACACAAACAAAAAACTCTCTTTTAAGTTTGAGAATATTGAAGAGAAAATAAAATAGTTTGAAGATTAGTAGGTGTTTTCTTATCGTCGCGAGTGACGTCACACCCTTCACGGTGCGGTTCCGCGACCTTCAACTGCTTCCCTTCCCTCCCTCCATCATCACCTTGTCCTCATCTCGCTTGATCGACGTCGTGTGTCAGGGATGACCCGTCTCACAGGACACCGACCGTCCTTTTTTTAATTAGTACAGGGCATTAATCTGACTCGGGACACGCAAGGATCCCCCCCCCCCCCTTT